>CM026897.1:57208886-57415621 GCA_015227895.2 Colaptes auratus
GGTGCTACTGAATGAGATCTGCCAGCCAGGACCGTAAGGATCTCTGCCTCATGTGTCTTCACTATTACTTGCCACAGCAGTATGCTTAGGAAAAAGAGTATCAGCTCATGTTCTTATTTCTGTCACTATTATAACAGTTCATGCAGTTAGGACTGAAGTTTGGTAACTACATTTTTTAACTGCTGCAAGATAGTTCTGTTTTTCAGTAGCAAAACAATGAAAAATGAAGAAGATTTTAAATAAATGAACATGTGAAAAAAAATAGTGATGTTGTTAAATAGTATCTCACCATCAAGATAAGATCATCTTTTACTTGCTGGTGTCGAAACAGGCACTATTTCAGATGAAACTTAAGTCTCTTCTATGCAGTTGTGTGAGATAGAAAAACAACAACAAACCAACAAAACCCAGCTATATGGAAGATAGGAAAATACAGGTGTGTGTCCCAAAACCAAGGTTCAACAAAAAAGAACTTAATTGTTTCATACACAAAAAGGCAGAGATAGAAATTCCATGTTGTCTTTAAAACATTTCACAATTTGAACTGACTAGTGACAGTCTCATTTTTTATTAAACTCTTAATTAAGCTCTTTATTAAGCTCTTAAGGGTGATTTATTTGTGTTTATCAACTAAAATCACAGAATCACACAGAATGACCTGGATTGGACGAGAGCTCTGAAGGTCATCTAGTCCAATCCCCCTGCAGTGAGCAGGGACATCCTCGATTATATCAGGTTGCCCTGGGTGACTATGATACAGTCGCCATCTCAGAGATGTGGTGGGATGACACGCACGATTGGAGTGCTGCACTGGGGGTTACAGGCTCTTCAGGAGAGACAGGACAGGGAGAAGAGGAGGAGGGGTGGCTCTGTATATTAGGGAGTCACTCTCTGCCACAGAACTTGATGTGGAAATGAAGGGATTGAGAGCCTGGGGTTAAAATCAGGGGCAGCCTCACAAATCTGACATCCTGGTTGGAGTCTGTTATAGACCACCCAACCAGGATGAGGAGGCAGACAAATTATTCTATAAGCAACTGGAGGCTGTCTCAAGGTCATCAGATCTTGTCCTTGTGGGTGACTTTAACCTGCCAGATATCTGCTGGGAACTTAACTCAGCAGAGAGGAGGCAGTCCAGAAGATTCCTGGACAACATGGAGGACAACTTCCTGATGCAGCTGTTGAGTGAGCCTACCAGGGGTCAAGCTCTGCTTGACCTGCTGTTCTCCAATAGAGAAGGGCTGGTGGGAGACGTGACGTGGGAGGCTGCCTGGGGTGCAGCGACCATGAGATGGTGAAGTTGTCAATATGCAGGGAGATAGGAGGAGCACCAACAGAACCCTCACCTTGGACTTCCGGAGGGCAAACTTCAGCCTGTTTAAGAAAATTATTTG
The DNA here is from genome assembly GCA_015227895.2 of Colaptes auratus. Taxonomy (NCBI): domain Eukaryota; kingdom Metazoa; phylum Chordata; class Aves; order Piciformes; family Picidae; genus Colaptes; species Colaptes auratus. The sequence continues at coordinate 57,210,281 of CM026897.1, forward strand.
CAAAGTTCCCTGGGTATCAGCCCTCAAGAACCGAGGGGTCCAGGATGGTTGGAGCTACTTCAAACAGGAGCTCTTGAAGGCACAGGAACGGCAGTTCCCATCTGCCAAAAGATGAGCTGGTGGGGAAGGCGACCAGCCTGGATGAGCAAGCAGCTCCTGGAGGAACTAAGGGGAAAAAAAGAGGCTGTATCACCCTTGGAAGGAGGGGAAGGCTTCTTGAGGTGTGTTTAAGGAAGTTATTAGATTATGTAGGAAAAAAATTAGAGAGGCAAAGGCCCAGTTGGAACTGAAGCTGAACACCTCTGTGAAGGGCAATAAAAAGCATTTTTACAAATATGTTAATGCCAAAAAGAAGGGCAAGAAGAACCTCCACTCCCTATTGGACCTGGAGGGGAACACTGTGACTGAAGACGAGGAAAAGGCTGAGGTCCTGAATACCTTCTTTGCCTCAATTTTTAACAGCAAGGGAGGAGGAGTTCAGGACGAGTGGCCTCCTGAGCTGGGTGATGGGGTCAGGGAGCAGTATAATGCCCTGGAAATCCATGAGGAATTGGTTCAGGACCTGCTGAGCCACTTGGACACTCACAAGTCCATGGTGCCAGATGGGATCCATCCTAGGGTGCTGAGAGAGCTGGCAGATGAGCTGGCCAAGCCACTCTCCGTCATTTTCCTCCAGTCCTGGCTCACTGGTGAGGTCCCAGATGACTGGAAACTGGCCAGTGTGGTCCCCATCCACAGGAAGGGTCGGATGGAGGAACCTGGAAACTATCGACCTCAGTGCCAGGGAAAATGATGGAGCAGATAACCCTGGTGGCAATCACTGCACACCTGCAGGATGGCCAAGGGCTCAGGTCCAGCCAACATGGATTTAGGAAGGGCAGGTCCTGCCTCTCCACCCTGATCTCCTTCTATGATCAGGTGACCCACCTGGTGGATGTGGGGAGGCCTGTGGATGTAGTCTACCAGGACTTCAGCAAGGCCTTTGACACCTTCCCCCACAGCAAACTGCTGGCTAAGCTGTCAGCTCATGGCTTGGACAGCAGCACTCTGTGCTGGGTTAGGAACTGGCTGGAGGGCCGGGCCCAGAGAGTGGTGGTGAATGGTGCCACCTCCAGCTGGCAGCCAGTCACCAGTGGCGTCCCCCAGGGATCAGTGTCTTCATTGACGATCTGGATGAGGGGATTGAGACAGTCATCAGCAAATTTGCAGATGACACCAGGTTGGGAGCAGATGTTGGTCAGTTAGATGGTGGGAGGGCCCTGCAGAGGGACCTCGAGTGACTGGACAGATGGGCGGAGTCCAATGGGATGGCCACAACAAGTCCAAGTGCTGGGTGCTGCACTTTGGCCACAGCAACCCCATGCAGAGCTACAGGCTGGGGTTGGAGTGGCTGGAGAGCTGCCAAACAGAGAGGGACCTGGGGGTGCTGATTGACAGCTGCCTGAACATGAGCCAGCAGTGTGCCCAGGTGGCCAAGAGGGCCAATGGCATCCTGGCCTGCATTAGGAATAGTGTGGCCAGCAGGAGCAGGGAGGTCATTGTGCCCCTGTACTCTGCTTTGGTTAGGCCACACCTTGAGTCCTGTGTCCAGTTCTGGGTCCCTCAGTTTAAGAAGGACATCGAGACACTTGAACGTGTCCAGAGAAGGGCAACAAGGCTGGGGAGAGGCCTTGAGCACAAGCCCTATGAGGAGAGGCTGAGGGAGCTGGGGTTGTTTAGCCTGGAGAAGAGGAGGCTCAGGGGCGACCTCATTGCTCTCTCCAACTACCTGAAGGGTGGTTGTAGCCAGGAAGGGGTTGGCCTCTTCTCTCTAGCAACCAGCACCAGAACAAGGGGACATAGTCTCAAGCTACACCAGGTGAAGTTTAGGCGCGAGGTGAGGAGAAAGTTCTTCACCGAGAGAGTCATTCGCCATTGGAATGGGCTGCCCAGGGAGGTGGTGGAGTCACCATCCCTGGAGGTGTTCAAGAGGGGATTGGACATGGCACTTGCTGCCATGGTCTAGTCATGGGGTCTGTGGTGACAGATTGGACTCAATGATCTTCAAGGTCTCTTCCAACCTTAGCGATACTGTGATACTGTGATACTGTGTTGAGCCTCACCTTGAATATCTCTAGGGATGGGGCCCCAACCACCTCTCTGGGCAACCTGTTCCAGTGCTCAACCAGCCTCACAGTAAAGAACTTGTTCCTAACATTCAATGAAAATCTGCTTTTCTCTAGTTTCAAACCATTGCCCCTCATCAGATCACTGCAGGACTTCATAAGCAATCCCTTCTCCAGCCTTCTTATAAGTCCCCTTCAGGTACTGGAAGGTGGTGATTAGGTCTTTGTGGACCCTCCTCTTCTCCATGCTGAGCAACCCCTCAGCCCTGTCTTCATAGCAGAGGTGCTTCAGTCCCATAGCCCTTCTCTGGACCTGCTCCATCAGGTCTGTGTCCTTCCTATATTGAGGGCTCCAGACCTGGATGCAGTAGTCTAGGTGAGGTCTCAGCAGAGCACAGGGAAGTGGCAGAATCACCTCCCTGGATCTGCTGGCCACACATCTTTTGATGCAGCCCAGAATGTGATTTGCCTTCTGGGCTGCAAGCACACACTGTCTGCTCGTATTCAGCTTCTCATCCATCAGCATCCCCAAGTCCTTTTCCTCAGCGCTGCTTTCTATGACCTCATCCCCAAGACTATATTGATAGTGATGGTTGTTCCAAACTAGGTGCAGGACCCTGCAGTAGTCTTGTTGAACCTCTTGAGGTTCACCTGGGCCCACCTCTCCAGCTTGTCCAGGTCCTTCAGGATCACATTCCACCTCTCCAATTTATCAACAGCACCACTCAGTTTGGTGTCATCTCCAAACCTGCTGATGGTGTACTTGATCCCACTGTCTATATCATTGATAAAAATATTCAACAGTACAGGTCCAAGTACAGACCTCTGAGGGACACTACTTATCAATGCTCTCCATCTGGAATTTGAGCCATTGAGCACCACCCTCTGGATATGATCATCCAGCCCCAATTCCTTATCCACTGAACAGTCCACTCATCAAACCTATCTCTCTCCTTCTTGGCAAGCAGGATGTTGTGGGAGACTGTGTCGAAGGCCTTACAGAAGTTCAGATAGATCACATCCATAGGATGTCCCTTGTCCACTGATGCAGTCGCTCTGTCATAGAAAGCCGCTAGGTTGGTCACACAGGATTTACCCCTCATAAAGCCATGCTGGCTGTCCTGAATCATCTCCCTGTCCTCCATGTGCCTTATGAGACCTTCTTGGAGAATCTGTTCCATGATCCACCTCGAATACTGTGTCCAGTTCTGGGCCCCTCAGTTTAGGAAGGATGTTGACTTGCTGGAGCCTGTCCAGAGAAGGGCAACAAAGTTGGTGAGGTGTTTGGAACACAAGCCCTATGAGGAGAGGCTGAGGGAGCTGGGGTTGCTTAGCCTGGAGAAGAGGAGACTCAGGGGTGACCTTATTGCTCTCTACAACTACCTGAAGGGAGGTTTGTGGACAGGGGGAGGTTGGACTCTTCTCCCAGGCAGGCAGGCAGCACCAGAACAAGAGGACACAGTCTGAAGCTGTGCCAGGGCAGGTTTAGGCTGGATGTTAGGAAGAAGTTCTATACAGAGAGAGTGATTGCCTGGGGAGGTGGTGGAGTCACCATCACTGGAGGTGTTCAGGAGGAGACTTGGTGAGGTGCTTGGTGCCATGGTTTAGTTGTTTAGGTGGGTTGGATTGGTTGATAGGTTGGACGCGATGATCTTGAAGGTCTCTTCCAACCTGGTTAATTGTATTGTATTGTATTACTGTATCTTCCCAGGCACAAAGGTGAGGCTGACAGTTCAGGGTCCTCCTTTCTGCTGTTTATAAATTGGATGTAATGTGTCCCTTGTTCCACTCACCAAGGACTTCACCTGAATGCCAGAACTTTTTCAGATATGATGGAGAGTGTCTTGGCAACTACATCAGCCAAATTTTCTTGACACTCTGGGATGCATGTCATCAGGTCCCATAGACTTCTTTATATTCAGCTTTCTTAGAAGGTCACAAATCTGATTTTCACATACAGTCAAAGGGACTTCACCTCCCCAGTCACCACTCTGTGCTTTTTTAACCAGGGAGATGTTGGGAGAGAGGTTACCAGTGAAGACTGTGGAAAAAACATTGTTGAGGACCTCAGCCTTCTCTTCATCTCTCGTTACTAATTCACTGTTCTTGATCTTCAGAGTGGGTTATGTTTTCTCTTACCTTCCTTTTTTTTCATTGATGTACCTGTAGAAGCCCTTCCTGTTATTCTTTGCATCCCTTGCTAGGTTCAGCTCCAACTGTGCCCTGGCCTTCCTGACCTCATCCCTAAACAACTGGGCAGCATCCCAATAGTCTTCCCAGGATACCTGACTGTACTCCCACTGCCTGTACAGCTTCTTTTTGCCTTTGAGTTTGACCAGCAGGTCATGTTTCAGCTGTGCTAGCCTTTTCCCTTCCTTGCTAGATTTCCTACACTTGGGGATTGAGATCTTTTGTGCTCTATGGAAAGCATTCTTAAAGAAGTTTCTAGTAAATATTCTTACACAAGAAACCAGTCACAGTTCAGAAGCAAATTCAATAGCTCTTCATTAACATTTCTATGTTGATATGTAGACTTTCTTCAGAACTAATATTCCCAAACCATATGTATGTATCTACAGGAAATACATTTTGAAAGTGTAATTTATCTTATTTTCTCTGTATATAGATATACACACAGGCATTTTTATTTATTTTTTGAAATCACCCCTGGTTTTTAGCTCCTGTTCTTTAGTTTTTCAAATCTTCCTGAATCCTGGAAAAACTTGGATAGTGGAGGTAGGAAGGGCATGAGAAAGAGCTTCAAGTGTCCACACTTCTGGGGAATTTGGGATAAGTGAGCACTGTGAGGAGTACAGATAAGTCTACGATGTGTGCCAACCAGTAGTTCTATGGAAAAGAAAAACAAGCAAGCTTATGGAAATATGGAAGAAAGAAGAAGGGAAGCATAAAGCTGATATATACAGAAAAGCATAACTGTGCAAACCTCTATGCTTTCATTTAAAAACAAACAAACAAACAAACAAAATGTTTCAAGGTATTTTGGTCATAAAAGAAGAAAACCAGTGTGGGTGTGATTGGTTTTCCCCTCTACTTTGGCCATTGACTTGATAAAGGCAATACAGGATGTGAGAGAATTTGGTATTCAAGATGAAAAATTACCTGTGTGTCTTTTTAGTTATGGAACAGCTGTTTTCTATCTAACAGTGAAAGTTTATACTATGCACTTAGTCTTCAAGAAAATGGAAGAATCCACTTGTATTTTCTTATGGGTAAGTGATGGTCAGTCAATGACTTAAGGCCTGGCAGGGCTTTCATTTAAGTCAGTGGACATCTTCCTGTTGATTTCAGAGGGCTTTTAATATGATTACTTGTTAACAAAATGCTTTCACGTGCCCTATGCCTGTAAAAGCTTCCAAGCCTTTGCCAAATTAAAATATGAGACACTATGGACATAAAAGAATCTTTCTCTCTCTCTAAATTTGAGACAATGACCATTTTGTTGCACAGTTCATCAGCCATGCTAGCACCAACATAGGTAGGAATCAATATGAAAAAAATAATGAGAAGAATAAAGAAGGAATAGAAAATACCATTGTGTCCTGGAGTCGATTTTTGCTTCTTAAATGTTGCATACATCTCAAACAGTACTGTAGAACTATAGACAACTCAAAGAAGGGCCACAAAGAAAATCCAGGTTATGGCAGGAGCAATATATACACATCCTAAATATACACTGAATAACTTTGTAAGTGATCTAGATGTTTGGATCAAAAACACCTCGATGAATTTTGCAGACAACACCAAAATGAGTGGAGAGATTGACACTCCAGAAGGGAGAGCCACTCTCCAGGAAGGCCTGGACAGGCTGAATGAGTAGACTACAAAGAACCTTATGAAGATCAACAGGTACAAATGTAGGGTCTTGCACCTGGGAATACATAACCTAGAACTGAAGTTCAGCCCAGGATCTGCCTGGCTGGAGAGCAGCCCTGTGGAAAGGAGTATTGGGGTCTTGGTGGAGAACAAGCTCAGCAGCATGAGTGAAGAGTATGAAAAGAAAGAATCATAGAATCATAGAACCAATAACGTTGGAAAAGACCTCAAAGATCATCAAGTCCAACCTGTCACCACAGACCTCATGACTACTAAACCATGGCTTCAAATGCCACGTCCAATCCCTTTTGAACGCCTCCAGGGACGGTGATTCCACCACCTCCCTGGGCAGCCCATTCCAATGGCCAATGAATCTCTCTGAAGAATTTTCTCCTCACCTCAAGTCTAACCTTCCCCTGGTGCAGCTTGAGACTGTGTCCTTTTGTTCTGGTGCTGGTTGCCTGGATGAAAAGAGCAACCCCCACCTGGCTACAACCTCCCTTCAGGCAGTTGTAGACAGCAAGAAGGTCTCCCTTGGGCCTACTCTTCTCCAGGCTAAACCCCAGCTCCCTCAGCCTCTCCTCACAGGGCTTGTGCTCAAGGTCTCTCCCCAGCCTCGTTGCCCTTCTCTGGACACACTTAAGTGTCTCAATATCCTTCTTAAATTTGAGGGGTCCAGAAGTGGACACAGGACTCTAGGTGTGGCCTAACCAGTGCTGAGTACAGGGGCACAATGACTTCCCTGATCCTGCTGGCCACACTATTTCTGATGCAGGCCAGGATGCCATTGGCCTTCTTGGCCACTTGGGCACACTGCTGGCTCATGTTCAGCCAGCTGTCAACCAGTACCCCCAAGTCCCTTTCTGCCCGGCTGCTCTCCAGCCCCTCTGACCCCAGCCTGTAGTGCTGCATAGGGTTTTTGTGACCAAAGTGCAACACCTGGCACTTGGACTTATTGAATGCTATCATGTTGGACTCTGCCCATCTGTCCAGCCTGTCAAGTTCCCAAGAGGGTGTTGGGTTGCATCAACAAAGGCATCACCAGCAGAGATAAAGAAGTCATTATGCCATTCTACTCAGTACTTTGCGGGCCACATCTGGAGAACTGCATGCAGTTTGATCCATGACATGAAAAAAAAGATGTGGACAGGCTGGAAAGTGTCCAGTGAAGGCCCATGACGATGATCAGAGGACTGGAAAACTTACTCTATGTGGAAAGGCTGAGAGAACTGGGTTTGTTCAGCCTTGTGAGGAGTAGGCTTAGAGGGAACCTTATTACCATGTACCAGTACATAAAGTTTGGGTACCTTTTCACAAGGAACAACATGGAAAAGAAAAGGGGCAATGGATACAAGTTAATCCTGGGTAGATTCCATTTGGACTCCAGAAAAAAAATATTCACAGTAGCATTTAAACATTGGAATAATTTCCCAAGGTGAGTAGTAAATTATTCTACACTGGATGGTTTTAAGACTCAGCTTGACTCAGCCATCTCATTTAAACTGTATTATTATGTAGGAAGGTTGGACCAGGTGATCTTTGGGGTCTCTTCCAACCTGTCATTCTGTGGTTCCATGATAATACAGTCCAAAGTCTTCAGACTTGATGAGATGACAGTAAAGAATGCCAAGCCCTGGACGGCATGATGAAGGTAAGTAAAACATGATTATTCAACGTGCTTATGTACAAGTGCAGAAATCCATCAAAAAGAAATAGAAGGATATTCATGGCAACATGAAAAGATACCTCCCCCCATTTGCAGTTTAGCTATGTAACATGGCCAAGATTCTTGTGGGCACCAGGAACAAAACTAGGTTCAAAAGTTTCTGGATGTAGTAATTAGAAGAAAAAATCTCACCCAAAAGGTTTAAAAAGTGAGGCATTATCTCTGACTGGGGAGGTCTCACAGCAATCAGGTTACAGCCCACATGAGACTAGGACAAGATTCTGGTTATTCTTATGTGTTCCCATTGTCCTTGGATTCTTTTGCAGGCTCTTGGCACAAGTGTCTCCTGGGATGAGGTAACCTTTGATCAGTCAAGGTACAGCCATTCTTACCTGACTTTTGTCGAAGAAAACAGAGTAGGGCTGCCTGCAGCATGGCTTTCAGCAGTATGATTTCTGACAACAGGAGTTTTGCATGACTCTTAGAATCATAGAATGGCTTGAGTTGAGTTCCATTGAGTTCCAACACCCCTGCCATGGCCAGGGATACGTCCCACTAGAGCACGTTGCTCAAAGCCTTGTCCATCCTGCAGGCTTAATGCTGTTTAATGGCAATCAACATGATCTACTCCATGACCTTCCCTGTCACTGAGGTCAGACTGACAGCTCTATAGTTCCCCAAGTCCTTCTTCCAACCCTTCCTGTAGATGGGCTTTGCATTTGCCAACCTCCAGTCAGCTGGGACCTCCCCAGTTAGCCAGAACTGCTAATAAATGGTGGAAAGGGGATTGGTGAGAAACCTTAGCATTCTGAGAAAAAAGTACAGGTAACACATGAAGTCAGGTTTCCTCAAAGAGGTATTTGACTGTCTTGAGCAACTGGGAAGTCACAGGATGTTTCACAATGTGCAGGTCACTGTGTTCAAAATAGCAAGGGGTCAAGTGTACTTGTAGATAGTGCTATGATTGAAAGTCTGACACAGGCATAAGACAACCATCTTATATTCCCTGTTTTAAAAAGCCACACTGTAAAGTTGTTTGTACAGAGATAGTATTCTGAATAGGGAGATAATTACACTAAGAGTTTCCTAATGCTGTGCACTATGTATATGTTACATGCCACCTACCTCATATGTGGCAGATGGCTAATTCATTCCTACTTGAGTTTGGGAAGCTAGAATTCAGCCCAAGCATATGAGCATTGTCCACTCTTCCCATAAGCAGGACAGGATATTGGCTGTGACAATCTCCAATAAGCAACCAGCCTTCAGAGGCCACTTCTAGAAACTCAGACAGAAGCACAGTGCTTGGTTGGTGCAGTGAGATGGTACCTCAGGCCAGGACAGCACTACCATTACAAACTGAAGCATGCCCAGATTCCTTTGTCATTCATATTGAGTAACAGTCCTATTTATTGGATGGCAAGGATGGCAAAATGACTTAATTACAATTAATAGTTTTTCTAAATGCCTGTATCCATAGTACACAAAAAAAATGGTGACTTACTTCTGAAGCTAAGAGCAGGACAGTTCACCACTGTCTTCACACTTGATACACTAGTTTAAATTCATGCCTTCGTTAAACCCTTATGTACTTATTCTTGTGCTTTATATGCTATCATTTGTTGTGCTCTGTGTGTTGAATAAACTGTCCTAACTATAACCAGAAAAAAAGGGCAGATTGATGTGGAGGCAGGACAGCAGTAGGAGAAAGGAAACAGGGGTATCATGCACAGTTGCACCCCCATTTTTAGAAAGAAACACAGTACAAGCATCTGGAACCAGTAAGCACACCAACTTGCAAATTGCACTGCATCTTTTAGAGCATCTTTTGCCAAAGTATTTGCAAAGAATAGCATAAACCTTCAAGATCACTTTGTCCAACCTATGATCCAACACCACCTAATCAACTAAACCATGGCACCAAGCACCCTATCAAGTCTCCTCCTGAACACCTCTAGTGATGGTGACTCCACTACCTCCTCGGGCAGGCCATTCCAATGGGCAATCACTCTCTCTGTGTAGAACTTCTTCCTAACCTCCAGTCTAAACCTGCCCTGGCACAGCTTGAGACTGTGTCCTCTTGTTCTGGTGCTGGTTACCTGGGAGAAGAGACCAATCTCTGCCTATCTACAGCCTCACTTCAGGTAGTCATAGAGAGCAATAAGGTCACCCCTCAGTCTCCTCTTCTCCAGGCTAAGCAACCCCAGCTTCCTCAGCCTCTTCTCATAGGGCTTGTGCTCCAAACCCCTCACCAACTTTGTTGCCCTTCTCTGGACACGCTCCAGCAAGACAACATCCAAAGCTAACTACAACCTTTCTGACTAATTTTATCTTTTGCCCAGCCCAGAGGTCATCTAGCCTTTCAGACACTGCTTTGCCCAAGTATGTAGGGAGAAGGGAGGTGAAAAGTACATTAAAAAAAAAAAAGCACCTTTAAAAATGTTGCCATACTAACTACTTTTTCTTAGGTGTCATTCAGCTGTCATTAAAATAATAGTTTAGAACATTATTGGAACCACTATAGAAGAAAATTAACAAAGATCTGAACTGAAGGGAAAACAATAGTTGTAGCTGCAGGGAGAGAGATTTTCCTACCAAAAAAAAATTTGGAACACTGAGAAAACTGCATTTTCCAAAGCAGTGACTGTAGTTTAATCTTTACCTGTTAGCTCCCTCTAATTAACACTAAGGCTCTAAAGGCCTGTGAAATCAGCCTCCAGAGGATAGTAGCATTCATTACAATCTCAATGCATTGTTTGCAGAATCCCAAAAAATCTCACAAAAAAAGGACAAAATTAATACTATATTAGCAGAAGCTGCAATGTTTGATTTGTAATTTTGAGAGGCACATTTTATGAATTCTTGCCAAGAGTTTAATTTTGATTTAAGAGACTTTCATAGAATCATAGAACTGCTGAGGTTGGAAGAGACCCTTGAGATCAAGTCCAACTGTTTGGTTAGAGCAATCTCACCACTACTGCAAAGTTGCTATCACCACACCATGTTCCTAAGCAAGTGTTACATCCTCGTGTCTTTTAAATACCACCAGGGATGGTGACTCCACCATCTCTTTTTTCTCCATTTTGGGACCATTGTTGTTTCCTCCTAGGGAACAACCTGCTGAGTTCATCTGCTTTATGCAGGTCTCTGTAGAGAGCAGAAGGAAAAGAGCACTACCAATAGAAAATACTGACTTAATAAATCCAGAAAACTTATTCTCAGCATCTAACAATTTCTCCTTGTGTAATTTGTTCTCAATATTTATAAGTTATTAAGAGGAGTAAAAAAAAGTATTTTAAACCAGTAAACACATCTACGAAACAGGCCAAGTTGAATTTTCCTGTGTATCATTCACTAAAAAATGCTCTGATAACCGATTATGCAGGGATACATAATTTTACCAAGAATGACAATTCATAACCAAACAAGGTTCTTCCTTGCTTAAATTTTCCCAGATTATTTCATCTTAGTTCTTAGTAGGAAGAAGGACTAGTACTGGTAAACCAATTTATTTCCTCCACTTTTCTCAAGGGCAAGTGGATTTATACACGTGGATCCAAACACCCAACTAGGACTTTCAGACCCACAGTGCCTGAAATGTGGTGCATTTCCTTGATTAATTTTTCTAAACAGTACTTTATTGATGGCAAAGGATACATATAAGGAAGATTATCTTTCTTGTAGTGAAAAGCTCATTGACATTTTGGGGTATAATTCAATTACTATTTTACATCATTCAAAGTGTCTCAGAAAATCTGGAGATAATGAACAGTCTTATTTTTCCTTCACACATGTTTTCACACTGTGGAGCAAAGCTGAGGAAAAAAAAACCCTTACATCTGCTTTGTTCTGGTATGGTGCAGAGCATGTGCCAAAGCCCAAGACCTTTCTTTCTTGTATTGAAGTGTATTGATCTGTCCAAAACTCAGGGAAGCCCATAGGAGTATTTACAATTAGCTGACTGGACTGAAGTCAAGCACTAAATCGAATGAGACATTTGTAATCAAAAAGGTATTTAAGGGTTGGAGGGCTTTTTGTTGCATTTTATACAAATGAGTATTTTGGATATGTGGTATGCCACATTAATTTAGAACTAAGTAATTTTTCCAGTCATTTATGAAATAACCAATGCTTTATTTTTGATTCATTTTAATACTTTAAGTAATTGCAGTGAATTTTGGCAATTGTAAAAAAGGAAAAAATTTATACCAGCGCAGAAAAACACCCACAGAAACATAAACATATGCATTGGCACATATGCATACATTTGCATATGCAAATCCATAGCTGCTATTTAAATTTTTCTGCTTCTTGTTGCCTTTAGAATATATTTAAGTTAAGGGTAAAATACCTTGTTAGGCTTTTTTGAATGAAAGATAATTTAGCAACTCTATTACATAAAGCAGTATGTGAGCATGTATGTATTTCTACACATACAAACACAACAAGCTAGCAGTGACTTTTGTGGTCAGCAAACTCCATCAAACTGTGATTTTTAATATAACTAAATATAACTTGCTCACATGGAGGGCAAGAAGAGATAATTGTGTTAAATAATTAATTAACAGGATGAAAGTGTAACAAAGATATCTGAACAACAGGGCAGAATTTCAAGGTCTCATCTGGAAATAAACCGTACTCTTGCTTTTACTGATTACATTTAGATATAATTTCCAATACATTAGAGAATTTACTATGCCCTTCAAGAGCCAGGAAAGCATCAATTCAAGGCATTTGGTTTTGAAAGTATGTTAAATATTACCAAGGAGACAATTTTCTTCCCGTCTGATGATGTCCTTTTGGCTCCAGTATCAAAATCATGATACATTTTTTTACAACCATAAAGCTCTATCAGAATGCCTCATCCTTCACAAAGGCAAGTTAAACTTCACTTGTGATTAAATTTGAATGAAAGAAGATCACTAATTTCTAACAAAACTTGATGGACGTCTGTCTTTGTTATGATTCCTTCTGAAACTGAATCTCTTAACAAGTCAATCAGTTCTACACAGAAATGTTAATATATTGGAGAGCTTGGCAGAATGAAGAAAAGCATATTCTGCATTGGACAAAACCCCTCAAGCACGATGATCAAAATAATGAGATTTTTTCAAATGAGACAAGTAACCTTTAGACAGAGCTTGCTTCTACTAAAATACCTATTTTTAGGGTATTGTTCCATAGGGGTTCAGCAGGAACACGTGGCCCATACAGCATGCCACTCTGAGGAATGTGTAAGGGCCCATGGATGTGGGTGCCAGCTTATGGGCTTTCCAAACAATGAGTTTGGAAAATAAGATCCTTTGACAGATGTGCTGCTTCTGGTATAAGCTAGCCAGGACACTGAACTCTCAAAGACCAGCTGCAAAAGCAAAGAAGGAGTCTTAAAGCCAAGCCCTATGCAACACTGCATTGTGCTGCCCCTGACATGTGAGATGTCAGTGCCACCTGCACTGATCCTGGGCCTGAAATTGTCCTGGATGATGCCATTGCAGTCAAAATGGGGTGAGAAACTCAGAGCCAGCTCTAGTCCAAACACATGGCTAGCTCATTAGGGCAGCTTGTGAGAAACAATTTATGAAGTTTAAGGCCAGAAGGGACCATTAGATCATCTAATTTGACCTTCTGTACATCACAGGCCATTACATTTCATCTAGTTATGGCTATATTGTGCTCCATTAACTTTGTTTTATTTATGTGTGCTATCTTGCAAGGCAGCTAGACTTAAAGTCGAGACAGAGAGAGGTGAATACCCATTATTTCCCTTGGAAGCCTGTCTAATGGCTGGTCCCTCTCGGCTCAAGTAAGGAAAGGTGTATCCTCAGTTTTCATCCAAATACATCAGACCTTCATTCCCATGCCAGCTTTGTTGTGCCTTTCTGCATCAAATTAAAGATCCTGTGAGTGCTGCCTATTTTCCTTCCATCATCAGATTATTTCTTGTTTTATTGCTTAAATTGTTTTCTGATAAGGTAAGACAAATTTATTACATTTTCTGTCTGGAAAATACTTTACTTGTTTCAGTCCTAGCATCAGTCTTGTGGGGTTTTTTGTTGGTTTGGGGTTTTTTTAGCATCATTTTACCAGTTGTGCAGGATTATTCTAATAGTCACTTTGTACTGTACCTTACTGTCCTCTCCATTACACTTCTTCCTTGTGCATACTTCCATGCTTTTATTAACTATGTTATCACATCACTGGAATTTTTCATACTGAATTGCTTTTTGCATTGTGGCTCCTAAGGCCCATTCAGGACTGTTGAGCCCAAGGATGTGTCCCCACATAATCTCGGGATTGCCTGCCTTCTTTGCTCCTGAGCATATAATCTGGTATTTACCATATATTTTATTTAATAGCCCCCATGGCCCTGCTGTATGGATTTTAGATTTTTTTATCTCTTCACTTCTCTCTGTGGTGAGCAAACTACCAAACTCCATAGGACAACCACTGCATCCCCCCCAACGGCATCTTTCAGCCTCCTGCCACCTGACGGTCACATTAGAAATGGAAGTACTAATACACCACAGGGTAACTGATGTCCCTGAATCCAAATCCTGTTTGCATGCTTGGTCTTGGTAGTCCCAGGCATTTGCAGTACAAAACCTTAGGATTTGCCACAAAAGTCAGGATTTAATGTGTTATTACTATTCCTAGTTTTGAACCCTCCAAGACTGTGAGATCACATTTTCAATGCTATTTCCACTAAGACTGAAAATATGCAAAGAAGAAAAAGCAGACAATTACTGATACAACTTTGAATGCAAGACCTTAAAAATGGCACCACTACCCTACTAAACTGGAGACCTTGATGGACTTACAGAAGTCAGCTGAACATCAGAAAGAAAAATGCTTTCTCTTAAAAGCTACTACTTGCTCAAGTTAGCAAGGCAAACATGGTAAACAAACAGTTAACTGGAGACAGGCACAGTGGGATTTCTTTGTTCATGTCTGTTTGTTCATCTCGAACATAAGGTCAATGTCATGATCTCCTTTTCTATGAGTACAGCAGTCTCCTGTGAAAACAAAAGATGTTGTGGTTTGCATTTATACTGGCCACAAAGAAGAATTAGCAAACTCAGGCAACATCATGTTCTATTGCTATAAAATTTCTTTTATTTAAATGCTTTTATGTATCCTCCTTTGTTTCACAGAGGTGTATTTTCAACTTTTGAAAACAAGAGATGAAGTGCACTGAAACTGGAAAAATCCCATGCTTCATAAATCAAAAGGACAATCTGGCCTTCATTATGGAAACTCAGGGTAAAATCCTGGCTTCATCAGACTCTGTGGAAAAAATCCCATTGATTTCACAGAGGTCATGATTTTGCTTTGCTTTCTAATGTGAGTGTTGGAGAAATTAGTCTAAGTCTTGTATGTTTTCCCAGGTTGTAGGCTCACTGGTCTTCAGTTTGCAAAGCAAAAATTAATTGAGATTGACCCAAATAATTGTCATCTTGCAATCTCCAGTGTTTCTTTTTGGGCCACTTACAAGCTGCACTCCCATACATAGTAATAAATCCTCCTCCTTAGCTAGCACACTGCAGGGCAGCATTTCCCAAACTCCTTCACTTCTCCTTCTAAAAAGAAATATTTTTCCCCACCTCCCATCAAGTTTCTCTTTCACCTGCCCAGGTGACAAGCCTGGAATGGAGGGTGTAGGTACAGGGGAAGCTTGCTTTCTGCCCTGGCATGCAAAGCCTTGGTGAAGTAGCAGTAGAAGAAACAGCTTTACTCTGTGATGGATGGAAGCTTTTCTGAGTTTATTGCTCCCAAGACACAGCACCAGAGAAATACGTGATGCCAAACAAAGCGATGAAGAATGATTGATACATGTCCTGTCTATTGAGTAGATGTACCCACAGACTTTGGGTAAAAAAAGAATCATTACTCTGAATACCCCATGGTAATTACATCTACTGCAGACAGACTCTTCTCTCAAGGTCTTGTCATTTAAGCTGAAGAAATTTTCCTGTGTTCAAGAAGATTTTCCTGTGTTCAAGAAGATTTTTACACAAAACCTTTCTATCTGCCCCCCCCCCCCCCCCCCTCAAAGATATGTTTCATGAACAACTGAAGAAAAGTACTGTAAGAAGGAACTGCATCTACAGAGTATATGTGAGGCTAGTACCATCTGGTTTACTAGCACAGAGAAGTACTGGGAAGGGTGGGTAAGAAAAGTGTGAGGGAGAAGTACTGCACTCAGAACTGCTGCTGGTTCCCTGAAGACTTCCACTACATTTGTTGCTTGGCAGTTTGTTCTTACGCCTCCTGCTACTTCTCTACAGGTGCCTATTAAAGTGAAATGCTACCCGAATATTTACAGAACCAGAGAATCGCAGAATGGTAGGGGTTGGAATGGACCCAGAGATATCTGGTCCAACCCCACCACTAAAGCAAGTTCAACCTTGAGATGTGTTCAGCAAGGATGTGTTCAGCAAGGATGTGTTCAGCAAGTGGAACACATTCAGGAGAGTTTTGAAAGGCTCCAGAGCACAAGACTCCACAACTTCTCTTAGCAGCCTGCTCCAATGCTCCATCAGCCTCAAAGTAAAGAAGTTTTTCCTTATATTTAAGTGAAACCTCCCATATTCTAGCTTGTACCCATTGTCCCTTCTCCTATCACTAGGCACCACTGAAAAGGCCCCAGACCCATCCTCTTGACATGCATGAAGCCTTTAGATGTTTATAAACAACTGCAAGATCCCATTTCAGTCATCTCCAGGCTAAAAAGCCTTGGCTCTCTCAATCTGTCTTCTTAAGAGAGATGGTCCAGTCCTCTAATCACTTTTGTGGCCCTCTGATGGAGTCTCTGTAGATCCATGTCTTTCTTAAACTGGGAAGCCCAGAACTGGATACAATACTCCAGGTGCAGCCTCACCAGGACAGAGTAGAATGGGAGCAGACAGTCTTGATCTGCTGACTGTCTCTGTTATCATGATGGACAGAAACAACCCACACACTTGTGGTAGTAAGCAGAGTACCAAATACTGTTTATTTCTTCAAGCAACACAGTGTTAGGTCTGTTGATTTTCAGTTTCATAGGTGCCACTGTTTGTCCCATCCTCTTGATTTTCGTGCTGTCTTCTGATGAGATGATTGCAGCACTGAGTTGCAAAATTGATGTTTCCACCAGGTCATGACAGTGCTCTCCCCTCATCTACCCAACTGGTCACACTATCACAGAAGGCTATCGGGCTGGCTTTTCCTTGCTGGTATCACTAAAAAGCCTGTAGGTGATAAAATATGCACACCTTTCCTAGAGGACTTCTTTTCCTAGGCTAAGCCTCTGTGTGATGCATCAAAAATTTTGCCCATCCCCCTTTTTTAACATAATCCTTTTCCTACAGCTATTGTAAACACAAAGGAAAGACCAACCTCCCCCCCCCCATTTTATAATATCCATATATCAAACTCCTAACTTAAGCTGAATACCAAAAATCCCTAAAAAACTTAAAGAACTATGTTAAAATTAGATCATCAAATCAATGCCTAAAAAAGGATCAAAAAGATGTTACATTAACTAAAGCACATCTTGTTTTTTTTAAATTGAAAACTTGTTTACTATAATCCTTACTTATATTACGTATTACATAGAGCTCTTTTGAAATGCTATAGCACACAAAAAGGTTTGAACCAGAGAAAAAAAAGCTTAACCTATGAACTCCTAGAATAACTTATTCTACTTAAACGTACCCATTATCACTTGTATCTTATTATTATTATTTATTATTTGACATACCTTGTTATAATCAGTAAATACCTAAGTACCCATTATTTGTTATGCTTACTATTAAACCTTAACTACCACAAACATCAAAATAACAAATCTCCAAAATCCCTTACAATTAGAAATAATGGTAAAAATATTATGCATATCAGGTTTGCACTTACAAAATGCCGAATATTTTTTCTTAACAAAACTTGGCACTGTTACTTTAAATCAGCTTTGGCAGGCAAGGGAGAGATAACTGAGAGAGAGAAGGCAGGTGGGGAAGGGGGGGAACTGAGAGGCTCAGGAAAACCACTGTAGCCAGAGTGGGGGGGACAACATTGTCAAATCCACAGCAGCTCCCTTTCCAGGTGGCTCTCGGAGTTGAACTGCAGAATCCCTCGGTGGCACAGAGGGTCCCATAGAACTGTGGGTTCTGGCAGCTGCATCCATCAGAGGTGTGGAAAGTCTGGGGAGTCTCATAAATTCACTAGAAGTTGAAAAATTCTTGCCCAAAGATAACAAGCAAGTCCCAGGTGGAGGTGATAGCAGTGACTCTGAGCTGAATTGATATTTTTGAGCCTCCTGCATGTGCTCCTGCTGTGGGTGGCACCACCACTCTGAAGCTCATGATGGCTAGAGCAGAAGCCATTGCTTCTCTCTTGCTCCATATTGCTGTCCACACTGATCGAAACATCAAAGGCTGGGGGAGAAGCTGCAAAAGCCTCTGCTACCAAAGTCTCTGGGTGTTGATGCATGCAATCTGTCAGCACATTGGTCACAGCAGGATTTCTTAAGGCACACAAATCTCCTTGGCAATCAATGTTTCTCACTTGCTTCTCCAAGGCAGCTTCAGCATCAGACATTGATTTCATCTCTCTGATATTAACCTTCTCCTTAGCATAGTCCCAAAACTTACTTCTGATCTTATCCCAGATCCCTGGATCATACACTGTCCTTCTAGTGATAGAGAAGTGGTGCTTAATTGCTGAAAAGGGCATCTGCTGAAAAGCAGAGGTACTGATAGACTTCTCATGTTGCTTAAAGATTTTCTGAATGCTTTCCAGGACAGGTTTCTGCTCCCAAGCCCTACTTTTCCCCTGGTCTTTAACAATATCTCTAAAAATGCTCTTTTTAAAATTTATTTTCTTGCATTAATTGATACCCTATAGCTCACAGCCACTCATCTATAATGCAATGAAGCTGGAAGTGGGGAGATTCAGACTGGACGTGAGGAGGAAGTTCTTCACCATGAGAGTGGCGAAGCCCAGGAATGGGTTGTCCAGGGAGGTGGTTAAGGCCCCGTCCCTGGAGGTGTTTAAGCCCAGGCTGGATGAGGCTCTGGCCAGCCTGATCTAGTGTGGGGTGTCCCTGCCCATGGCAGGGGGGGTGGAACTAGATGATCCTTGTGGTCCCTTCCAGCCCTGATTGATACTATACTATGATCTTTTGTCCAGCAAGAAGGTGATTGTAACGTGCAAATGTTTGTGTTTCCTTTCATCACTTCTGTCTCAGTTCACCTGTACTCCGCCGTCTGTTCCCTTTCTTCATTAAAATTTTGTCCCATTATGTTCCTAGTGGCTCACCTACCTCACCCAGGCAGGTGTTGAAGCTCACGTCCGGACGAAGGCAGTATCCCACTGCTCTCAGCTACAGTGGGCTCCATCACTGCTGCAATTGCCAGCAGCCTCAAATCACATCTGGATCACCAGTTGTTGCTGTTATGGTGACAGAGAGAAGTGACTTACACTTGTGGCAGTAAGCAGAGTACCGAATACCATTTATTTCTTCAAGCAACACATATTCGTATGTTTGTTATGCCAGTGTGGCTACTTCTAATTGGTTAATAAGTTGTTTACAAGATTCTTAATGGTTACAGATACATTGCTACAGTTATTTGCTGAGCTAGCCCAGGTTTCTTCTCCTGCAATTCTTTCTGACTCATGGTAAACTTGCTGTCCACCAGGACTCAGAGGTCCTTCTTCATGGAGCTGCTTTCCAGTAGGTCAACCTCTAACCTGTACTAATGCATGGGGTTAGTCCTTATAGTGGATGATGCTTATGGCCAGGATTGTGCCCCAAATATTTCTAGGACATACTTCTCTGTGTGTGAACCCTCCTTTGTTCCCCCTCCTTTCTGAAGGTGGCAGGGGGGTTCCTAGTGCCACTGAGTCCAGGTAAACTGCCTGCGTTGGCGTGGTCTCACCCCTGTGGTACACAAGGGCCAGGCTATGTGTTTGTTTCCCTGTTCATAGCATAAGCTTACACCGTATTTGGTAGCTGCCAGTTCATTGGTTAACCTTTGTGTAGCAACAGGTGCTCACTGGACCAGTATTCACTGGGGCAAATGGTAAATAGTGGTTGTTTTGTGATGAGCCCCCCCACATTCGTGTTTGAGCCTGTATCTGTGTGCACCGGTGCTGTTGTGGTTCACCTTCCCCGGGACTAAAGCCAGTGCTCCAAGAGGCTTTGTGGTACTTTGCCACCATCACCCAGCTGCGTGCAGTGCCATGAACAGTATCCCGTGGGATCAACTGCTGCATGATCCATCACTGCAGGAGAAAACCTGCTAGCCCGTATGAACCAGTGTTGCTGAACTGCCACAGTGCCCCACCCCCCCCCAAGCAGGGAATCTCTGTATGCTGGGAGCAGCAGCAGCCATGCGGCGCAGCCACGCGGTCGGCGCCATTTCCTGTGTCCTTATTACAGCATATCCGTGCCATGTTCTGCAGACTATAAACATTATTAAGGGAAGACTTCACGAAGTTCTCAGCTTGTGAGTAAGCCAAGCCTTTCTTCATAGAGTTTCAGTTGGGGTAGCGTGCAAATCGCTCCGGGTGGAGGATCGCCGGTCACTGACCAACCCCCTCTCCCCCGCCGCTTTCCGAATCAGTTTCAATTCTAAGTTCTGTGCATGATTTGGTTTAAGTGCCTATACCTAAACATTCTGTAAAGATAGTTCCACTAACCAAATATCGATACCTGTGAAGGGGGACTGTACATACACCATTGCAGAGTTTGTATATATATATATATATATATATATATATATATAAACCTAACATATATTTTTTCATTGATATCTCTGCTGCTCATTTCTGAGGGCATATTCATAACAGTCCTCCAAAGGTGCAGTAATCTACACTTGCCGTTGTTGAACTTCATGAGGTTTTCCTTCCATCCGGTTGTGTAGCCTGTCCAGGTCTTGCTACAGAGCAACACAGCTTTCTGGTGTGTCAGCCACCCCTCACAATTCCATATCATCAGAAAACTTTCTGAGAGTACACTCTGTTCCTTTATCCAGGCTGTTGATGAAGATCTTGAACAAGACTGATCCCAGTACTCACACCTGGGGAGCACCACTAGTTACGGGCCTCCAACTAGTCTTCACTGCCGATCGTAACTCAGTTCTCTATAACTCAGACAATTCTCAGTCCTCACTGCTCATTCTAACCCACACTTCCTAAGCTTACCTGTGAGGTATGTTACAGGAGACAGGAGACATCCTTGCTGAAGTTGAGGTTAACAATGTCCAGTGCTCTCCCCTCATCTACCCAATTGGTCACACTATCAGAGAAGGCTATCAGACTGGGCAACCTGTGTCAACTATTTATTTTTTTTTTAAAGAAAACTCTTTACCTCTCTACTTCCAAGCTGACTCCAATTTATTGCTTGGTGGATTTGCTCCATTCCTTTTTTTTTTCCCCTCTCTGTTGGGAGGGAGGAAGTGGGAGCAGGGGAGAGATTCTCAGCCTTGCCCCCATCTGAGCTCTTAGTTCCAGTTAAGGCTCAAACCACCACACCACCCTTGAGGTAGCTGGCCTTCTAGCTCTCCACTTAGAAAGCAGTTAAGGAATGTTTGTCACTGTTTCAGTTGGCCTGACTAATTCCCCTACTGCATGGGATGGCATAAGTGTTGCCATCTTGGACTCTGCCCTGTTGAGTCTTTCAGTTTAAAGTCTGCCTCACCAAGTCAGCCATGCTACTGTCAAAGATTCCCTTATCTCTTCCAGAATAGTGTATTCCATCCCTTTCTAAGAGATTACAGTTGTCAAAGAACATACTTCACACTAGTACCAGTTACGTAGCCAGGAGCTGATATTAATTGTTTGCCTATTTCTCGCTGTCCCTTTTCAAGGAAAAGATAACATGGGCATGTTTTACACTTGCATCCCGAGAATCTTCCTTGACTCTGCCCAGGTTCTGGCTCATGCATCATTCATGCCAACATGGAAGTGTAACCATGGGTACTAGTCAGTGCTCTTAAAGAGTTGTGGCACCCTCTTGGCAATGTTTCAGATCTCAGCTGCCAGCAGGCAGCAGACCTCTTATGACTCTGTTGGATAGATGGGTGCCTCAGGGCTCTTTAAAAGAGTCACCTGCTGTGACCACATTGTTTCCTTTTGTGGTATTCTCTATGTTATATTGGTGAAGTAGAGCTTTCTCATGGGTCTCTAATGGTGTTAATGCTTCATATATGGCTTTGGTGGTGATGTTAGAGAGTAGAGAATGAAGCAGAGTCCTGTGTCCAGTGTGCCTTCTTGCTCTGGTGCCTTCTGCAGGAGCATAGGTTTTAAACCACCTATCAATTACTCATGCTATGTATGCAGTCATAAAATGCATCAGGTTGGAAGGGACCCTCAAAGGTCTTGTCCAACTCCTCTGCAGAGAGCAGGGATATCTTTAACTAAAACAGATTGCTCAGAAACCCATCAAGTTTGACCTTGAATGTTTCCAGGGATGAGGCCTCCACCACATCTGGGCAGCCTGTTCTGGTATTTCACTACCCTCACTGTGAAAAGCTTCCTCTTAATGTCCAGCTTAAATCTACCCTTCTACACCACTCCCCTCATCCTCTCACTGCAAGCCCTTCTAAGCAGTCCTTCCCCAGCCTTTCTGAAGGTCCCCTTCAGATATTGAAATGCTGCTGTAAAGTCCCCCCACAGAGCCTTCTCTACTTGTGATTCTTGCAACACAGCCACTTAGCATAACAGATGGTCACCCTGCACACACCTTTTGCAGGTAGTTATTTTTGCATGAGAAGAAGGGTCTGGGTACTTCCTTCAACCTACCTGCTGAACCCTTCCTGTTGAGGACTGTTTGGGTGGCCACGTCACACTTGTCAGGGGCTCTTGGTAGGAACAGGGCCTCAGCTCCAAGACAAGGGCCCACAGTCACCCTGCTTGCCAGTGCCCTGAGGGCTGCCATACAGCTGCTGCTAGGCCCCTGCTCTCCCTGGCCACCCACAAAGGGCTCAGCCTCACCTCTGCTGTCTTCTCTGTGGTCCCTAAGTCCTGCCAGATTATGCTACTTGTTCTTTTTTATCAAAACCAAAACAAACAAAAAAACCCTGAAAAACACAAATACGAAACCAAAACCAACCAACCAATCAAAAAAAAAAAAAAGTCACAAAAAGTCAAGCAAGACCTCTCAGCTGGCACAGAATGAGGTTCCTCTTGAGTTTTCAGCCACCACACACAAAAACAGTGAGGAGAGAGCACCAATGGTCTCCTGATGAGCAAGGGATCAAATAACATACTTTGACACAAGAGACCTGGCCTGAAGTCTCTTGTTAACAAGATTTCAGAGCTTGGATTTGAGACAAGTGGAAAGCCCTATAAAATTCTCACTGAATGCAGACCTTGCATGTTCTTGTGATTTTTTAGGTCCAAACCCCCAAGCAAAGCAATTTTCTGCTTCCAGATACGTTTCATTATTTTCTTTTTCTTCAGCCAGCACCACTCAGCAAAACAGACCTAACTTTAAAAGTCATTTTGACTGATCCAAAATTTAATCTGTGCAGTTCTAAGTGAAGCAGACTAGTAGCCAAATCTCCAGTTGGTATCAATCACTGACCTCCATTTAAGTCAATAGTCAATGAGGATAGACGTTAGCTTTATGGTCTGGTTCCTGGTATCTCCCTGGTCCAATCTGTGGATGCCAAAGGGGTAACCATAAGGCAAAGATTGCCCCAAAGTTACTTTTCTGTGGGTGATGGCTCTGTGCAGGAAAACGCAGAGACAGGCCAGGCACAGACTTCCATTTCTGTGAAAGGCCTTTTTCCTGTGTGTACTTGAATGTTAAAAGAAGACAGAGACTAACTCTAAATTGATCCAAGCTGCACATATCTTATTGCAGCTGTCAGTCTCCTGGGATTCTCCAGCTATCTTAATCACATGAGTTTGGGGCCATCAGTGCCTGTAGGGCAGTTTCACTTACACTTACAAGGGGTTGCACAAAGTTCAGCCCTTTGTAAATATTTGGATAAGGGATACATAGAAAGATGCTGCTTGTAATGACTAGGAGAAGTTAACTGTGCTGTTACAAATGCTGGCTGCCTACGTGGGGGGAATGGGGTGCTTTCTCTGCTACCATCAGTTCCATCAGGCATGGTGTTGTACAAGGCTGGAGAGTGTTAGAGGCAAGGAGACAAGCAGGCTGGTAGAAGGACCTGAAGCAGCTGTGGACATGTGTGTGCATATACATACATTAAGAGGAAGACAGACAGCTCAGAATAGCGGGCTGAATCCCCAGATTCCTCTCTCCCTTCTCAGATGTCTCTATATTGCACAAGTGGATATGATAAAATCTGGCCCTTGCCTTTGTGGATCTTTGGTTATAACCAGGAGACCATTATCAGTAAAACTATTGATCTTCTCATAGATATCTAGAGAATAAGCCACAGGCCACACTGTGGTGGGTAGAGATTTCCCCCCCAACATTAGCTTTGCCAGACCAGCTCAGTTGGAAGCAAATGAAAGCTGTATTTACAGGTAAAATGACAATCTACAATGGAATGCAATGAATATGTACAAAATATACAGTATTTACAGTATTTACAATTAACAAACAACACAAGAACCCCACTAGTCAAGGAGACCAGGGAAGCTGTCTATCTCACACATCCCCTCCACCTGAGCCCCATTCCCAGTCCAAAAGGGAAAAAGGAGCAGAGAAACAGTAGCTGTTAGACTTAACCAAAACAATGCAGCCAAGATCAAGCAGAAACAGATTAGTATCCCTTCAGAGCACAAAGCAAGCAGAGAAGAGATGAGAAGCCCCCAGAATATTTTGGTACAGCCAGTCTTATGGCAGATATTTCTCCAATAAAATTGTTTAGATGTATCTTTAGTTTTACTTTTCACACCCAAGAATAATTTGTTTACATTTTTCTACTTTTCTGCTCAAAATCTGTAACAAAATTTTAAAGCCATAGACTAAAGCTACTTTCAAAGCCATAGCCTAAAGCTACCACACACACACACACTAAAAGCTGTAGGAAAGATGAAGCATCAAAAGTGGTATGTTTGTCAGAGGTCAGTGTGAAATCATGGCTGCCAGGCTCAAATTAAGAGCAGCAAGGTGTGAACCCCGGGTCTCCCAGGAAGATCAAGGTTAGAAAGTAAGTGTGAAATGCAGGGGAAAACTGGTCTTGCAAACACCCACAGTCCATTTGGCTACCAGGCAACTAAGGAGACACTTTGGCCAGGTTTGTGCAAGAGACCTTCAGAAATACTCAGCAGTACAATGTTGGGTCACCTATGATTAGGTTGTTGAGAGCCTGCTTCTGATACATATGGTGTGAATTTATCAGCTTTTATCTTTGATATAATAATAATAATAATAATAATAATAATAATAATAATAAAAACAGGTTGGAAGAGACCTTCAAGATCATCGCGTCCAACCCATCAACCAATCCAACCCACCCAAACAACTAGATCATGGCACCAAGCACCCCATCAAGTCTCCTCCTGAATACTTCCAATGATGGTGACTCCACCACCTCCCCGGGCAGCCCATTCCAATGGGCGATCACTCTCTCTGTAGAGAACTTCCTCCTAACATCCAGTCTAAACCTCCCTTGGTGCAGCTTGAGACTGTGTCCTCTTGTTCTGGTGCTGCCTGCCTGCCTGGGAGAAGACACCAACCTCTGCCGGGCTACAACCTCCCTTCAGGTAGTTGTAGACAGCAATAAGGTGACCCCTGAGTCTTCTCTTCTCCAGGCTAAGCAACCCCAGCTCCCTCAGCCTCTCTTCATAGGGCTTGTGTTCCAAACCCCTCACCAACTTTGTTGCCCTTCTCTGGACACGCTCCAGCAAGTCAACATCCTTCCTAAACTGAGGGGCCCAGAAGTGGACACAGGACTCAAGGTGCAGCCTAACCAGTGCAGTGTCCAGGGGCAGAATGACCTCCCTGCTCCTGCTGGACACACTGCTCCTGAGGCAGGCCAGGATGCCATTGGCCCTCTTGGCTACCTGGGCACACTGCAGGCTCATGTTCAGCCTACCATCAACCAGTACCCCCAGGTCCCTCTCTGCCTGGCTGCTCTCCAGCCATTCTGACCCCAGCCTGTAGCACTGCATGGGGTTGCTGTGGCCAATGTGCAGAACCCGGCACTTGGATGTGTTCAATCTCATGCCCTTGGATTCTGCCCATCTGTCCAGCCTGTCGAGGTCCCTCTGCAAAGCCTCTCTACCCTCCAGCAGATCAACTCCTGCCCCTAGCTTGGTGTCGTCCGCAAATTTACTGATGATGGACTCGATGCCCTCATCCTGATCATCAATAAAGATGTTGAAGAGCATGGGGCCCAGCACTGATCCTTGGGGCACACCACTAGTGACAGGCCACCAGCTGGATGTGGCACCATTCACCACTACTTTCTGGGCTCGGCCCTCCAACCAGTTCCTAACCTAACCCAACGCAGTGTGCTCCTGTCCAAGCCATGGGCTGCCAGCTTGGCCAGGAGTTTGCTGTGGGGGACAGTGTCAAAGGCCTTGCTGAGGTCCAAGTAGACCACATCCAAAGGCCTCCCCACATCCACCAGGCGGGTCACCTGATTATAGAAGGAGATCAGGTTGGTCAGGCAGGACCTGCCCTTCCTATATCCGTGCTGGCTAGGCCTGAGCCCTTGGCCATCCTGTAAGTGCTGTATGATCGCACTCAAGATGACCTGTTCCATAATCTTGCCTGGCACTGAGCACAGGCTGACAGGCCTATAATTCCCTGGCTCATCCAACCAGCCCTTCTTGTGCATGGGCACCACGTTGGCCAGCTTCCAGTCTTCTGGAACCTCTCCAGTGAGCCAGGACTTCTGAAAAATGATGGAGAGCAGCTTGGCCAGCTCATCTGCCAGCTCTCTCAGCACCCTAGGATGGATCCCATCCAGTCCCATGGACTTGTGGGGATCCAAGCAGCTGAGAAGATCTCTAACTCTACCATCCTGGAACAGAGGAGAACTATGCTGCTCCCTGGCTCCTTCTGCCAGCTCTGCAGGCCAGCTGTCTGGAAGACATTCTGCCCTGCTACTATAAATTGAGGCAAAGAAGGCTTTAAGTACCTATGCCTTTTCTTCATCCTTTGTTACAATGTTCCACTCCATGCCCACCAAGGAGTGGAGGTTGTCCTTGCCCTTCCTCTTGCTATTAATATATTTATAGAAGGACTTCTTATTGTCCTTCACAGCAGAGGCCAGTCTGATCTCCAAATGTGCTTTTGCCTCCCTAATTTTCTTCCTACAAGACCTAGCAACTTCCCCAAAAATTCCATGGATTGCCTCCCCTTTCTTCCAAAGATGATACACCCTCTTTTTTTCCCTTAGTTCCTTTAGAAGTTCATTGCCCATCCAGGCTGGCCGTCTGCCCTGGTGGCTCATCTTCCGGCACATTGGCACAGCCTGTTCCTGCGCCTTCTAGAGCTCATCCTTGAAGTAGGTCCAGCTCTCCTGGACCCCTTTATTTTTAAGGGCTGTTTCCCAAGGAACCTTCTGAGTTAGTTCCTTGAGTAGCCTGAAGTCTGCCCTCCGGAAGCCTAGAGTGGAGGTCTTCTTGCTGCCCCTCTTAGCTTGACTGAATACCGAAAACTCAATGATCTCGTGGTCACTGGTGCCTAAACACCATCCGACCACCACATCACCCACCAGCTCTGCCCTGTTAGTGAAGAGGAGGTCAAGCAGAGCCTTACCACTAGTAGGCTCACACAGCACCTGGGATAAGAAGCTGTCCTCCATGCACTCTAAGAACCTCTTAGATTGCCTCCTTTCTGCTATGTTGTGATCCCAGCAGATATCAGGCAGGTTGAAGTCACCCATGAGAACAAGGTCAGGCGATCTTGAGACAGCCTTAAGCTGCCTATAGAATGCTTCATCAACATCTTCCTCCTGGTTGGGTGGTCTGTAACAGACTCCAACCAGGATGTCTGCCCTGCTGGTCTTCCCTCTAATTCTCACCCACAAGCACTCAACCCGATCATCCCTGATCTCCATCTCAACGGCATCAAGTGCCTCTCTGATGTACAGGGCCACCCCTCCACCCCTTCTTCCTTGCCTGTCTCTCCTGAAGAGCCTGTAGCCATCAATTGCAGCACTCCAGTCATGCGAGTCGTCCCACCACATCTCTGTGATGGCAACTACATCATATCTTTCCTGCTGCAACAAGGCTTCCAGCTCCTCATGTTTGTTGCCCATGCTTCGTGCATTAGTATACATGCACTTCAGCCAGGCTGCTGGTTTCGCCCCTGACTCCAGCTTGCCACCCTCAGACTCCTGTCTGGGGGGACTGGTTTCAGCCCCTTCCCCCTTCGAAGATAGTTTAAAGCCCTGTCAATGAGTCCCGCCAATTCCCTTCCCAGAATCTTTTTACCTTTGGGGGACAGGCCATTCTCATATACTGTGACCTTTCCGCTCCTCTGGGACAGATGTACTCCATCTGTTACCAGCTGACCTGCTGCAGTAGAAAGTTTTTCAAGATTGAAAACCCCAAAATTCTTCTGACTGCACCAGCCTCTAAGCCACTTGTTGACTGCAGCTGCTGACCTGTTCCTTCTTGTATTCCCTCCTGCATCTAAGGGTATAGACAAAAAAATATCAGGCAGGTTGAAGTTGCCCATAAGAACAAGGTCAGTTGATCTTGAGACAGCCTTAAGCTGCCTATAGAATGCTTCATTGACATCTTCCTCCTGGTTGGGTGGTCTATAACAGACTCCAACCAGGATGTCTGCCCTACTGGTCTTCCCTCTAATTCTCCCCCACAAGCCCTCAACCCGATCGTCCCTGATCTCCATCTCAACGCCATCTAGTGCCTCTCTGATGTACAGGGCCACCCCTCCACCCCTTCTTCCTTGCCTGTCTCTCCTGAAGAGCCTGTAGTCATCAATTACAGTGCTCCAGTCATGCGAGTCGTCCCACCACATCTCTGTGATGACAACTACATCATAACTACCCTGCTGCAACAAGGCTTCCAGCTCCTCTTGTTTGTTACTCATGCTTCATGCATTAGTGTACATGCACTGCAGCTGGGCTGCTGGTTTCACCTCTAGCTCTAGCTTATCACACCCAGACTCCTGCTTGAGGGGACTGGTTCCAGCCCCTTCCCCCTTCGAAGCTAGTTTAAAGCCCTGTCAGTTAGACCTGCCAATTCCCTTCCCAGAATCTTTTTACCTTTGGGGGACAGGCCATTCTCATATACTGTGACAGTTCCCCTCCTCTGGGACAGATGTACTCCATCTGTTGCCAGCTGACCTGCTGCAGTAGATACTTCTCCAAGATCGAAAAACCCAAAATTCTTTCGACTGCACCAGCCTCTAAGCCACTTGTTGACTGCAGCTGCTGACCTGTTCCTTATCGTATTCCCTCCTGCAACTAACAGTATCGATGTACAAATTATTTGTGCACCTGACCCCTCAACCAGATCTCCCAGGGCCCTGAAGTCATGGTCTAGTCATGAGTTCTGTGGTGACAGGTTGGACTCGATGATCTTTGAGGTCTCTTCCAACCTTGGTGATACTGTGATACTGTAATTATCCAGACCATTTGTATCCAAGTTACAGTTTATGAAGATTAATGTTTGTATTTTCCCTTACACTGAGATATAGTGGCCTTAAATAAATTGCACTGAATTGTAGTAATGGACAATGAGAATAAAACAGCTTCCTATTTAATTTCCACCCCTATTATATAGTCTTTATCAATCTGACCTAATTTCCACAGCTGGCAGAATATGGTGGTTAACCATGGCTGTGTATTGAAGTTGGTAATCTTTGCAACTGTGGTGGCTTCTCCTTTCTGAAACCTTCCCTTCCCCTTCCCACAGCATCAGTGGGAGCTGAAGAAGCAATAATGAAAATCATCTATCTGTATTTCACATGCTTGTTTTTGAGCCCTGGAGACAATGTGGTTGCTCCAGCAGTGTGTGATGAGGAGCAGTGGGATACAAACAAGATTCCCTTGGGAACCTGGCCATGCACAGGCTACCCCATCCCACCTACTCTCAGCTGAGAGGGTCAGACTCATAGTCTGACATAAGCATTAGGCAATAAAAACACTATATCCCCAGGGACAAATGAGCAAAAATTAAGTTCCTCAGGGTTTGCCTCTCATTAGTGCTGGTCATTGCTTGGTAGCAGTCTTTCTAGAATATGAAGATGCTATGCAAGCAAATGCTGGAGACAGCAGTAAGGTGGAGAAAACAGTCAGAATAAAATGTTTTTAAAAAATAAAATCTATGCAAATAATGAGAAGCCTTGCTGTGACAGTCACAAGAATAAGTAGAAGTCGTATTTTAAAAATATCACTCTAAATGAAGACCCTCCCATTTAATAGCTTTTATGTTTGGGGTTTTGGGTTTTGCCCTTGTGCACAGAAGTGAAATATGACTATCCAAACTGCCCTAAAGTTAAGAAGGTCCTGGATGCTGAAAAGCATGTAAATTTAGCTGTTAAGCTAACAGATAGCTCAGCAGCCAGCCAGGATGGTAAGCCCTGAATGAGCAAGTAGCACAGAGCTTTTCCATCATTCCTAGGCACAGAAGGTCTGGGGACAGCATGAATTACACACACAAGCAACCCGATCTTGCAGCAGAGATTGCCAAAGATTTGAGTGTGTCATGCACAATTCAGCTGGAGACTAGTTCAAAGATATCAGTATGCACTCTTCTACCAGTGACACTGGGTGCCAAAGCATGCATTATGCAATGTATAGAATGTGGCCTGAAATTAAATGACTTGGAAGTAGGTTTTGGAAAAATGTTTCAACAGCCTGATTTCAAAATGCAAATTCCATCTATGATTTTATCTATAGTTATGGGCCATCTTGGTGTTGTCCCAGAGATTGCCTGATAAGTAGGACTGCAGAAGTTGATGTTAACAATAATTTATAGCTGTATTTTGCCACGCTGGAGAGCAAAACTCTGGAGAATGGCACACTGCAGGTGAGACTGGGGCCATACTGCAGTTCTTAGTTTAAATAATTTTGGAAATTATCTGTGTGCATTTTTTAATTGGCGCTGCATTGTTGGGTTATTTACATTTTAATTTGGTTTGTTTTCTATTAATCTTAGAAGGTGTTTATATATGGCTCTTTCTATACTTCGGGGTGTTTTATGTGATTCTGGCTTCTTAAGGAAAATTACAGACAAATGAAGTGACAATCTGGTCCTTAACAGGCTTGAAACATGATATTTCAGGATGTTGCAAAGGTGACCAGAGCTTCAGAGCAAGCAGCATGTTGCAGCCCTGAGTAAAAAAATCTATTTGTAGAATCACAGAATGTTAGGAGTTGGAAGGGACCTCTAGAGATCATCTAGGCCAAAGTAGGATCACCTAGGGCAGGCTGCATCCAGGAGGGTTTTGGAAGGCCCCAGAGAAGGAAACTCCACAACCTCTCTGGGTAGCCTGTTCCAGTGCTCCATCACTCTCTCAGTAAAGAAGCTTCTCCTCATGCTGAGGTGGAACTTCCTGTGTTTCAGTTTACACCCATTGTTCCATATCCTGTTACTGGGCACCACTGAAATGAGGCTGTTACCTCTGAACATACTTTGAACACACATTGAAAAGAATCCCTGTAACATTGAAGTAAAACTCCACTACCTTTTAATGTTTGTATCTTATTTTATGTGGCCACTGTACATTTTATTCTTTGGCTTGGGGTTTTCAAGGCATATACTCTTGAATAAAGGAAATACTACTGTGTGTATGTATGTATGCACACACTCTCACCTACACAGAGTCAATAGAACTGTTTCAGAGGCACATATTGTCTGGCTTATCAACTGTTGGAGGCAGTTTTTTATTTTATTAGGAGAGCCAGCTAAATTTAAAAAAATATACCTGTTGTCAACTGTACAGATCCATCACTCCAATCATATGAAAAGATTTTTGTGTTGGAATAATTACTGACCCTAGATATTTGAGATTCTTCTGTGCCACACAGAAAACATGAAAAAACATAAATGTTTGGTCAGGTAGTTACATACGCTGATTGGTTCCTTTTATAGCTTGTTGTAATGTGATGGTTTAACCCACACACATCCACAAAAGCTTGCCTGAGTGCTGTTGGGGAAGTGAAATGGAGCTGTATTTTACAAGCAATAATGGAGTGCAATGAATATATAAAAAATATACAGTATTTACAATATTATACAAGTATTCACAAAAAGAAGACTGCACAGAAATCCTCCTTGGGCTGGAGGATTCCACCCCTCTTGGCCCCCAACTCTCACACTCCCTTTTTCTTCTAGTTAATTAGAAGAAAGTTAGCTCAAAAGCATCATTAGAGAAAGTTAGTAATGTTTATCTCAAGGTTTGCTGATAAGCTGCCTCTCTGTCCAGGACAGCATGCATGCCAGCAGAAAGAGACGGAATGAGATTGAGAGAAAAGAATGTGAGAGATATTGCTATGGTACATCTCACATCTGACCAATGAAATTAATTTAAAATAATCTTTGCTTTCCTCTTTACACTTAACTGCCGATTTGCTCGGAATTTTCTTTTTAAAGGCACACCCTAAACTGTCACACTTGTCTTCAGGACTAATTCAGTGACACTAATTTCTGAGACAGTAAGGAATATTTTCATTTTTCCAGGCAAATCTATAATTGTTTGCAAGATGTAAAAAGAACCAAAATAACAGAAATTTATTCAGTCAGTACTGATTTTTGATTCTTTACAGGAAGAACTTTTGGCCCTAATATCAAGAGAATTAAAAACAAATTGGTCATTTTGTTCAGTACTAAAAGCTGTTCTGACAACTCCACTGGCTGCCATTTTACATATCTGCCCATAGATCTTTCCTTGTGTTTGCACTGTAACTACCCCTACAAGCAGAAAAGGTAATCTTAACATTAAATTACTAAAATATCAGATTGCATGGCCATTACTCACATGTTCATTAATTGCTTCATTCAACAGAAATATCTTTCTTTACCTTTGAGACTCTGAAATGTTTCGTATGTAGGCAGAAATATATGAAATTTAGCTAGACTGTGCTTCTTTAATATAATAAATCTTTTGTATAGTAGTATCCTTTCAGAATTCTGATTTAAGCAGCATCATACAAGCTTTAAGCATGTATTTCTCTCTCTCTCTTTTTTCCCTCCTCTTCTTCCTTATTATAAAGTGATAAGGAAATAATATTCATGATAAATAAAGTAAAAATATTACTGCTTGCCTTTTTCCATTCCCACCAAATGTCTAGGCTTCTAACCATAAACTAAATTGCAAGATCCTATTGCGAAAGCTGTATGTATGTGTGTTAAATCAACCAGCTCCCTAGAAAGTTAGTGTGTAAATGCCTCAGGGATTTATAGGAAAAAAGGGCCTTTTTGGTGCCTAATATTGGGCAGAGCACTCTTAATGGACCTTGGTCAGCTTACTAGAAATGTTGCAAAGAACATCATTAAAACTCCATGCATGTGAAAATCCAATGGTACACTATTTCATTGGTCATTTTTCATTATTGGTCTTAAAAATACAACTGATTTTTTGTTTCCACTTTTCCCCTTCAAGATCCACAACTGTATTTCTTTCTTGTCAGTAGAGTCATGATTGTCTTAGGCTGATGCATAGGACAGTTCTGTACCTGAGCAATCGAAGCTGAAAACACCAGTACTAGTGTGTATTTTTTGCACAGGTTAATATGTCCCATAGTCTACTCCCAATATGAGATAAGCACATAAATTTGTATACATTATTCATTCTTATCTTCTTCTCAGTTTCCAAAAATAGGTCTTCTCTGTTTAGCTGAAATGGTAGTTCTTATTATAAGAAGCAAGAAACTTGCTTTGATCTTCTGCTACTTAATCTTAATTGAGTCTAGACAATCTTCCAACTAGCTTGTCCAATTTATAAATGGACAAAGAAGGTACATGCTAAATGTTTTTAAGGATAAATAGACCAATATTTTAAAAGTCTAAGAGCCCTTTCACTCAATATGTTCCCAGAACACTGTATTATTTCCAATTATCCTGCTTTTTTTCAAACCTAGAAACAACAAATGAATAACAGATGTCAACTTCTATTGAAGGCTACTTACTGAATGCTAGCTGCTCTTGCTTATTGGAAACCCTTTTAGAATGATTTCCCTTTCTTTCTGTTACCATGACAATATGTGGCCTAATCCCATGGCTTTTTTTCACATCTAAGAACACTGTGTAGGCAAGTGAAATTATCATTAAAATGAATCCTATTCACAACTGATAATGAATGTCTTAGTTGTGCGCTTGTTTTTAAGTGTTACATTCTTAGTATGATTCTTTCAGGGAAGGTACTATGGAAAATACAAACCCGTAACTTCCTCTGATTATAAATAGTTGATTGTACCCTTGCTGTAGTAGGTTATGCATCACTTTGCTATGGAAATGCTCTCTTGCATTGAGAATGTTCTACTGTCCTACAGTGGGCAAAGTTACCCTGCCACATTCACCTGCTTTGCGAATGGGTAAAGGTCAGCTTCCATATTTACACAGATATTAAAAAATATATCCAATGCATCTTTGGCTAAAAAAATAACGATAATTTAAAAATAATCATAATTTTTAAAATGCATTGTGAATTTAATTTCTCTTTAAAATTCCTCTAAAACTGAGAGCATATTAATTTATAAATGTAAATACTATCATGTAGAACTCTAGCTATCCTACATAAAACCACCCTCCACTTCCCAACCCCAAATCCCTGTGGGCTGATTTTTAATCCATTAAAACACATGCTTCCTAAAACCTTATACAAGAGAGAAACTAATGTGGCAAAGAACTATATGCACTGAGTTGATTGATGACTTTTTCTTTTGTATGCTAGCAAAATATTAATTATTTATTCAGGGTCACTTATACATGTGGAAATAACTGGGGTGGAGTAGAGGCCTGTAGTACAGTCAATATAAGTTTGGGGCTATTTTAAATACATGTAAAGCTAGCTTAATATCTATTCTGCTGGATTTACAGGTTTCACTGTTAAAGGTAATAGCATTAGTGTAATGTATTTAGACTTCTGTAAGACATTTGGTCTGATGTCACATGACACTTTGATTAAGAAATTAGACCAATACAAAATTAACATGACCCACATTAAGTGTATTAAAAGCTGACTATACTATTTATTAATGACTTGGAAGAAAAATGGAAATCTTTACCAACAGAGAGGGCAGATGACACAAATATTGGGAAGAGCTCAGCAGCGTAGTACAAAAATCACTGAGAGAGGGAGTGACATCAATCACTTGATAAAATCATCTGTCCAAGCATGCATTTTAACAGACCCAAGTTCATACTCATGGAACCAAAACTCATCCTGTGACTACAGCACTGGTTAGGCCAACCTTGAGTACTGTGTTCAGTTCTGGGCCCCTCAGTTTAGGAAAGATGTTGAGTTGCTGGAACGTGTCCAGAGAAGGGCAACAAAGCTGGTGGGGGGTTTGGAGCACAAGCCATATGAGGAGAGGCTGAGGGAGCTGGGGTTGCTTAGCCTGGAGAAGAGGAGGTTCAGGAGAGACCTTCTTGCTGTCTACAACTACCTGAAGGAAGGCTGTAGTCACGTGGGGGTTGGTCTCTTCCCTAGGCAACCAGCACCAGAACAAGGGGACACAGTCTCAAGCTGCACCAGGGGAGGTCTAGGCTATATGTTAGGAAGAAATTCTTCACAGAAAGAGTGATTGCCCATTGGAATGGGCTGCCCAGGGAGGTGGTGGAGTCACCATCATTGGAAGTGTTTAAAAAGAGACTGGATGAGGCACTTGGTGCCATGGTTTAGTTGATTCGATGGTGTTGGGTGATAGGTTGGACTCAATGATCTTGAAGGTCTTTTCCAACCTGGTCTATTCTATTCTATTCTATTCTATTCTATTCTATTCTATTCTATTCTATTCTATTCTATTCTAAATGGGGACTGTTCTACTCTATTCTATTCTAAATGGGGACTGTGAATCTGGAAAGTTTTCAGCAAGCACAGAAGACAAATGGCTCAGCCTTTGTGTTTGACTCATAGAAAGCCACTCTTTAAATATTCTGTCCACCTCTGGAAAGGATCAGAGATGAACTAATGTTGTGATCAAAAACAGGATAAACATGCATTGAAAAAATACTTCCAGGACTGTAATCTAGTTCCTGGATTTAAAAGAGGCTTATGAATCAATGTGCTACAAAACTCTTACTGCTTATGCAAGGATTGTACATTTGATAAATTTGGTCACTAGAAGAAAAGTATGCATCTCAATGCCTCGCAGATAGAACTGGACAAGGCAATGTTATAAATCAAAAGGAAAATTAGGGCACTGGATATACAGTACAATACAATACAATAAACCAGGTTGGAAGAGACCTTCATGATCATCCCGTCCAACCTATCAACCAATCCAACCCACCCAAACAACTAGATCATGGCACCAAGCACCCTATCAAGTCTCCTCCTGAACACCTCTAGTGATGGTGACTCCACTACCTCCTCGGGCAGGCCATTCCAATGGGCAATCACTCTCTCTGTAGAGAACTTCCTCCTAACATCCAGTCTAAACCTCCCTTGGTGCAGCTTGAGACTGTGTCCTCTTGTTCTGGTGCTGCCTGCCTGCCTGGGAGAAGACACCAACCTCTGCCGGGCTACAACCTCCCTTCAGGTAGTTGTAGACAGCAATAAGGTGACCCCTGAGTCTTCTCTTCTCCAGGCTAAGCAACCCCAGCTCCCTCAGCCTCTCTTCATAGGGCTTGTGTTCCAAACCCCTCACCAACTTTGGTGCTCTTCTCTGGACACGCTCCAGCAAGACAACATCCTTCTTAAACTGAGGGGCCCAGAACTGGACACAGGACTCGAGGTGCGGCCTAACCAGTGCAGCATCCAGGGGCAGAATGACCTCCCTGCTCCTGCTGGCCACACTGTTCCTGAGGCAGGCCAGGATGCCATTGGCCTTCTTGGCTGCCTGGGCACACTGCAGGCTCATGTTCAGCCTACCATCAACCAGTACCCCCAGGTCCCTCTCTGCCTGGCCGCTCTCCAGCCACTCTGACCCCAGCCTGTAGCACTGCCTGGGGTTGCTGTGGCCAATGTGCAGAACCCGGCACTTGGATGTGTTCAGACTCATGCCCTTGGATTCTGCCCATCTGTCCAGCCTGTCGAGGTCCCTCTGCAAAGCTTCTCTTCCCTCCAGCAGATCAACTCCTGCCCCCAGCTTGGTGTCGTCCGCAAATTTACTGATGATGGACTCGATGCCCTCATCCTGATCATCAATAAAGATGTTGAAGAGCATGGGGCCCAGCACCGATCCCTGGGGCACACCACTAGTGACAGGCCGCCAGCTGGATGTGGCACCATTCACCACCACTCTCTGGGCTCTGCTCTCCAACCAGTTCCTAACCCAACACAGTGTGCTCCTGTCCAAGCCATGGGCTGACAGCTTGGCCGGGAGTTTGCTGTGGGGGATGGTGTCAAAGGCCTTGCTGAGGTCCAGGCAGACCACATCCACCAGGTGGGTCACCTGATCATAGAAGATCATGTTGGTCAGGCAGGACCTGCCCTTCCTAAATTCATACTGGCAAGGCCTGAGCCCTTGGCCATCCTGTGAGTGCGGTGTGAGCACACTCAAGATGACCCGCTCCATAATCTTGCCTGGCACTGAGGTCAGGCTGACAGGCCTAGAATTCCCTGGCTCTTCCAACTGGCCTTTCTTGTGGATGGGCACCACGATGGCCAGCTTCCAGTCTTCTGGAACCTCTCCAGTGAGCCAGGACTTCTGAAAAATGATGGAGAGTGGCTTGGCCAGCTCATCTGCCAGCTCTCTCAGCACCCTAGGATGGATCCCATCCGGTCCCATGGATTTGTGGGGATCCAAGCAGCTGAGAAGATCTCTAACTGCCTCATCCTGGAACAGAGGTGAACTATGCTGCTCCCTGCCTCCATCTGCCAGCTCTGCAGGCCAGCTGTCTGGAAGACATTCTGCCCTGCTAGTAAAAATTGAGGCAAAGAAGGCGTTAAGTACCTCTGCCTTTTCTTCATCCTTTGTTACAATGTTCCCCTCCGTGTCCACCATGGAGTGGAGGTTGTCCTTGCCCTTCCTCTTGCTATTAATATATTTATAGAAGGACTTTTTGTTGTCCTTCACAGCAGAGGCCAGTCTAAGTTCTAAATGGGCTTTTGCCTCCCTAATTTTCTTCCTACATGTCCTAGCAACATCCTTAAACTTTCCATGGATTGCCTCCCCTTTGTTCCAAAGATGATACACCCTCTTTTTTCCCTTAATTCCTTTAGAAGTTCATTTCCCATCCAGGCTGGCCGTCTGCCCCGGCGGCTCATCTTCCGGCACACTGGCACAGCCTGTTCCTGCGCCTTCAAGAGTTCTTCATTGAAGCAGGTCCAGCTCTCCTGGACCCCTTTATTTTTAAGGGCTGTATCCCAAGGAACCTTCTGAGTTAGCTCCTTGAGTAACCTGAAGTCTGCCCTCCTGAAGTCCAGAGCGGAGGTCTTCTTGCTGCCCCTCTTAGCTTGTCTGAATACAGAAAATTCAATTATCTCGTGATCACTGGTGCCTAAACACCCTCCAACCACCACATCACCCACCAGCCCTTCCCTGTTGCAAGCAGAGCCTTACTCCTGGTAGGCTCACGCAGCAACTGGGATAAGAAGCTGTCCTCCATGCCCTCTAAGAACCTCCTAGACTGCCTCCTCTCTGAGATCCCAGCAGATATCAGGCAGATTGAAGTCGCCCATAAGAACAAGGTCAGTTGATCTCGAGACAGCCTTAAGCTGCCTATAGAATGCTTCATTGACATCTTCCTCCTGGTTGGGTGGTCTATAACAGACTCCAACCAGGATGTCTGCCCTGCTGGTCTTCCCTCTAATTCTCACCCACAAGCACTCAACCCGATCGTCCCTGATCTCTAGCTCAACGGCATCAAGTGCCTCCCTGATGTACAGGGCCACCCCTCCACCCCTTCTTCCTTGCCTGTCTCTCCTGAAGAGCCTGTAGCCATCAATTGCAGCGCTCCAGTCATGCGAGTCATCCCACCACATCTCTGTGATGGCAACTACATCATATCTTTCCTGCTGCAACAAGGCTTCCAGCTCCTCATGTTTGTTGCCCATGCTTCGTGCATTAGTATACATGCACTTCAGCCAGGCTGCTGGTTTCGCCCCTGACTCCAGCTTGCCACCCTCAGACTCCTGTCTGGGGGGGACTGGTTTCAGCCCCTTCCCCCTTCAAAGCTAGTTTAAAGCCCTGTCAATGAGACCTGCTAATTCCCTTCCCAGAATCTTTTTACCTTTGGGGGACAGGCCATTCTCATATACTGTGACAGTTCCCCTCCTCTGGTACAGATGTACTCCATCTGTTACCAGCTGACCTACTGCAGTAGAAAGTCTTTCAAGATTGAAAAACCCAAAATTCTTCTGACTGCACCAGCCTCTAAGCCACTTGTTGACTGCAGCTGCTGTCCTGTTCCTTCTTGTATTCCTTCCTGCAACTAAGAGTATAGACAAAAAAAATATTTGTGCACCTGACTCCTCCACCAGATGCACAAATAATTAAATAAATATTATATTAAATAAATATTATAGACATCGTTGGAAGAATCTGTGCAGTAGATTCATGATTCCTGGCAAAAAAGTTATACAATACTCCAAGAGAGATCTGATTTAGGGTAGTTCTTTAGTCTACATAATAGAAGGAACAAAAATAACAGGCTTTACCACTCATAACATGTGTAATCAAATCTGTGAAATCTAGTTGTATTACCAGCAATTCAATTAAAAAAAAATCACTGAAAAGTAACTTGGGGCATGAACTTCAGTGGTGCTTGTGCATGCAGAACAAAATCTGAGTAAAGGTCTTGGATCTTGAGGCATCTTGAAGAATGACAGAATTCAGATCTCCCCTGTACTCCAAACGCTGTGTATCAATGCATAAGGCACAGTAGATTGCCTTTCCTCTGGGATGGGATCTGGAGACCAAGCAAGATTCCCACAGGCATCTCAGATGGCATTCAGTGCCTGTTCTTGTGTACCTGAATGAGTCCCTAGGTGTCTAAATCTCTCGAAAGGCTGAGCTTCCAGGCCTTCCTCCCAAATGCAAGGCTTCTGAGCAGAGGAAACAGAATAGTAGTTTGTTGTCAGACATCGCATCTACTGCCTCCTCTTTTTGAACATGACACCAGGTGAGTTGTTGAGCAGCTCCTTGATAAGTGCTTTTAATTTTCTGTGAAAAACAAAGAGGATACCTTCAGGTCACTCAAATAATTATCTGCAATGATTTCCACTTCTGTTAATAAAGTAGGTATGTTGTGTTGATACTGGTTCCAAAGAATCTTTTAAATGGCACATTAATACTCAGTTAATTATTTTAGCTTGAATAGCAGTATTTCAGGGAAAAGTCAGATTTGCCTATCTCTCTCTTTCTGTATATTTTGTGTGACATAAGATGTCCTTTCTATTTAAAGTACTTCCTAACACTGTTTGTTTGTTTGTTTTGAGATAAATAATATTACTTAACAGCAAAGAAAGGATTATTTCCAGATCATTTTGATGAGTGGTGTGCTGGCACTTTCATACCTAGGTTTTGTACTAATTCACAAGATCCAATTAGTTCATGACCTTTTTCTATATGTCTGGTGCCAAAAGTCATGAGCCCCAGAGGAACACTTTGTCTTAATATATGCATGCATTTGTATGCAACTATATCCAAAAATGTTAAAATATGTTCTGGAAGTTGTCATCTCTGGGGGAATGGAGAGAGGCAAGCATTTTGGAAGGTGAAATCCCCATTGATAACCTCTGCTAAGCCATTATTCTTGTTTGTGGTTCAGCAAAAGCCCTGCGTCCTCAACCACTGAGGTCCAGGAAATCTCTTGCAATTCATTCCATGGACCTGTAGGTCTAAAATCTTAGGAGAGAGACATTACCATGATAATTTCATGCAGGTCAATACTTCTTGACAGGCACTTATCTCAGACTATTTGGCACCTCTTGAGTGCACCCTCAGCAAGTTTGCTGATGACACCAAGCTGTGTGGTGCAGCAGACACGCTGGAGGGAAGGGATGCCATCCAGAGGGACCTTGACAGGCTGGAGAGGTGGGCACAAGCCAACCTCATGAGCTTCAACAAGACCAAGTGCAGGCTCCTGCATCCAGGTTGAGGCAATCCCAGGCACAAATACAGACTGGGCAGTGACTGGCTGGAGAACAGCCCTGAGGAGAGAGACTTGGGGGTGCTGGTGGACGAGAAGCTCAACAGGAGCTCTCAATGTGCACTTGCAGCCTGGAAAGCCAATCAGATCATGGGCTGCATCAGGAGAAGTGTGGCCAGCAGGTCAAGGGAGGTGATTCTCCCCCTCTACTCAGCTCTGCTGAGACCCCACCTGGAGTACTGCATCCACTTCTGGAGCCCCTATTACAAAAGGGATCTGGAGGTGCTGGAACGTGTCCAGAGAAGGGCCACGAGGATGATCAGAGGGCTGGAGCACCTCTCCTTATGAGGACAGACTGAAGGAGTTGGGGCTGTTCAGTCTGGAGAAGAGAAGGCTCAGAGGTTACCTAACTGTGGCCTTCCAGTATCTGAAGGGGGCCTCCAAGAAGGCTGGGGAGGGACTTCTCAGGCTATCAGGGATTGATAGGACTAGGGGGAATGGTCTGAAGCTGGAGCTGGGGAGATTCAGGTTGGATGTGAGGAAGAAGTTCTTCACCATGAGATTGGTGAAACCCTGGAATGGGTTGTTGTGGGAGGTGGTTGAGGCCCCGTCCCTTGCGGTGTTTAAGCCCAGGCTGGATGAGGCTCTGGCCAGCCTGATGTAGTGTGGGGTGTCCCTGCCCATGGCACGGGGGTTGGAACTAGATGATCCTTGTGGTCCCTTCCAACCCTGACTGATACTATGATGCTATGATACTATGACTGTTGTGGTTTGAACCTTAGCTGGCATTTAAGAGCTCATTGGGGGGGTGTTAGGGTTATATAATTTTTTTTATATATATATACATACATATATATATATATACATATATATATGTATATATAAAAACAATAACAGGAAGGGTTCACAAGGGTAAGGAAAAAGGATGGATAGGGAGAATATATACAAAACCAACAGTCCTTTGAAGATGCATCAGGGAGAAAGGCCAGGACCAACTACATGGCAGAGAACTAGGAAGCCAGCAGCAAGTCTCATAGTCCTTTCATCCCAGCGAGGCAGAAGTAAAAAGAGAGAAAATGGCTGCAGTGTCTTCCTTTTTATATGCTTGCTGGACAGGGAGAGGGAATGGAACAGACTAACTCAGTTTCCCAAGGGAAAAACCCCCTCCAGGAGAGTAGGGCTCTCACAACCCCTCAACCCCAACTTTCAGGATGGGCATAACCCATCACAGTAACTCAGCTGACTTCTTTTTATCAAGAGAGAAGCAAATCACCCGACTGTGAAGTGATCCATTTTAAGTCTCAATTCACAACGTTTCTGTCAAGTACATAAACTAAAGAAAATAATATTGTCCTATCTGACTTCAGCCTCTGAAAACCTGGTAGCTCTCTTCAAAAATAAAGAGTTGACTGGGACACATATTTAATACAGCCAAAGTGCCACGTGTAGTGAAGCATGTAGAGTACAGAATTTCTTAAACAATA
Organism: Colaptes auratus; assembly: GCA_015227895.2. Classification (NCBI taxonomy): domain Eukaryota; kingdom Metazoa; phylum Chordata; class Aves; order Piciformes; family Picidae; genus Colaptes; species Colaptes auratus. The sequence goes on from CM026897.1 coordinate 57,252,454, forward strand.
TCTGTCCATAGACATTCTCATTATTAATGTTAGGTATACATATCTACACACTCATTCATATGATGCATGCAAATGTATGTATGAGCATTTTCATGTTATGTATTTTATATACATGCTTATAGACACATACAAACATGGTCACACAGATATATGCAATTCAATAAAAAGAGCACCTGTGTGTCATCCTCACAGTTTTTTTGGTTTGAAGTTTGTTTTCTGATTGGTTGGTTGTTGTTCACATTGATTAGCAACTTAAAAACAGGCTTTCTTCCAGAAATTTCCCATTCCAGGAAAAACAATGGGCTTCAAGTTGTAACCTAAAAGCAACAGTTACTGCCACTGTTGTAAGAGAACCTTGATATTGCCATTACACCACCGATCACTGCTGAAAAGCATAGCAATCTAGTATCCGTCTCTGTCACTGTAGTACTAAAGCAACATTAGTAAGCATAGGAGGAAGATTGCCTCTCTAGAAATGTGAACAAGTACTTAGTAAATAATGTTCCTAAGTAAAACAAGGACATTGTGGCAAGAGACCTTTCTTCCCACTTCAGTGTTTTAATAAAAAAGCACTTCATGCAATTGCAAGAAGTGCATTTTGTCTTCAAAAAGTGTGTTTTTTAGCAGCACTCAAACCCATGCCCGGAGTATATAAAGTAAATGGATCAAAAATGGAAGGAGAGAAATTCAACTTAATTTCAACCTTAATATTTTGTGCTCTGGTTAATTATATTTCTAGCATTGAAGGTACACAACATTTTGAAGCAGGATAGGAACCTGTCTGTTTTCTTATGGAACACAGTTAACAACTGGAGCTTGAAAATAAATCTTGAGAAAATTACCAGAATATAACAGGGATTTTATGAAACAGCTGGCTTTCCTGCCCTGGCATGAAGCCTAGGTTTCAGAAGTGGTTAGCACAGAACTGTCTTAGAGTGGTACATTGCTGACACAAAATATGCTTGAAGCAATGCTCTCCAGGGGTATATGGGCAGTCCTGCTGATTTCACTTAAGGCTGCTCATCTTTAAGGTCTGACTAGTCGCTAAGTGTGTTTGCTACTTGAGGACCCACTGTGGCTTCTAAAAAGGGTTTGCTTACAAACTGGGGTTCAAAGTCAGGGAAAATGGGATTTTCATATTTTGTCATAACCAAGGAAGATGTGCTAGGATCAGAGAAAAATGCCTCTCTCAGAGAACAGACAGGGTGGCTATTTCTTTGGGTAGTCTTAGCTACAGAAGTGGTTAATTTCTGAAAATTCAACTACGTACTACTTATTATGTAGTACTATGTACTACTTATTAGGTACTAATTATTTTGAAGGGGACACAATAATGTCCGTCAGAAGATGATGGGTGTCATTGCAGTAGCCTGCTATCTCTTCTCAGAAATCAGCTTTTAAGCTTGTGATCACAGAAATAGAGGAGAGTAGATATGTTCCAATAGAATTGCTGATTGTGACTTGAAACGTGAAAATACAAACATGCTGTCAACTTATATGTGTCCGTGTAACTGCATTAACTATATGCTCATGTTTGAATATCAATGGTTTGCACAAATGACTTTGAAGAAAAGCTGCTGCTCTTCCTAGAGAATTACCTGTAAAATTGGGTAAAATTATGCCCCCTTTGTGTAAATTTCCAAAATCCCAGCTTCACTAGACCAACTCTATAATTTCTTTCCATCCTGAAAGAAAAATAATGGCTTTTAATATGGAGTAATGCATAGGAGATTATGTTAAATTTATATTCCAAAACACAAAGATATGGAAAGGATTTCTTCACTGTTCCTGAAGCATGAAGACTAAGAGCAATCAGTGCTTCAAGGCTGCAATATCTGGAATAACATCAGTGAGTATATTTTTTATTTCCTATTTGATGTTATTCAATAAATGGATTGGAATTTCAGATATGTCAGCTATGACTGTGCAACAACTAAGGCATAGAGATAATTCCCAATTAATGGTAAAAAAGCCAAACCACCTTGTGGTTGGTTTGACCAAACCACTTCTTGATCAAAGAATAAAATTCCCAAGATATAGATTTAATAGCTTCTGTGGCATTAGGAAACCTGAAAACTAAAATCAGTGTAGTATTTTACATTTATTTAATGAGTTCTTAATGTCAGAAGGAAGAAAAACACATGTGCAAGGTATCGTCCTTGCTTCCAGTATGTTGGTAATGATTTCCACATCTGCCAGACCCACACAAAACATTGGACTAGGTGTAGCTGCTGATGCAGGTTGCAGGTGGTAGAAGTCACACAACCTGCCAGATATGCATAGCTACCTAGCTTAAGAGTTTTTGTATAATTCTCTTTATTTTAGTTTCTGAGCATTTTACAAACTTGTTATTGCTGTCTTTTCATTCCAAAGCACAGCTACCAGAAAAATGTCAGAGATCAATATTGTCAAGGCTTCCCTGACCAAAGGTAAATCTTGTAACAGAGGAGAAAAATGAAACTTTCAGAATCTCAGTTAAGATCTGAGCTGTTGGAATGCTTTATTTCCGTGTATCTTCATCCACCAAAGATTTGTTTGATTTTACCTCTATGACCCTCAGTTTCAATGGGCTTTGTGAACTGCATAAACTGCATTAGAAGCCTTACTTTGGACTTCTGGAGGGCAGACTTCAGCCTACTTAAGCAACTAATTTGGAGAATACCCTGGGTAGTAGCCCTTAAGAAGAAAGGGGTCCAGGATGGCTGGACCTACTTCAAGCAGGAGCACTTGAAGGAACAGGAGCAGGCTGTGCCCATGTGCCAAAAGATGAGCCGCTGGGGAAGGCGACCGGCCTGGATGGGCAAGCAGCTCTTGAATGAATTAAGGGAAAAAAAGAGGCTGCATCACCTTTGGATGGGGCAGAGGCAACTAGCAATATGTTTAAGGATGTTGTTAGAACATATAGGAGAAAAATTAGAGAGGCAAAATCCCAGTTACAACTTAAGATGGCCACTTCTGTGAAGGACAACAAAAAGCACTTTTATAAATATATTAATGCTAAAAAGAGGGGCAAGAAGAATTTCCACTCTTTATTGGACCTGGAGGAAAACATTGTAACTAAAGATGAGGAATAGGCTTAGGTACTAAATACCTTCTTTCCCTCTATTTTAGACAGTAAGGCAGGAGGACTTCAGGATAACTGGCCTCCTGAACTGGTAGATGGGGTCAGAGAGCACTATAATACCCCTGAAATCCATGAGGAATGAGTTTGGCACTTGCTGAGACACTTGGATATGCACAAGTTCATGGGACCAGATGGGATCCATCCTAGGGTGCTGAGAGAGTTGGCAGATGAGCTGGCCAAGCCTCTCTCCATCATTTACCACCAGTCCTGGCTCACCGGAGAGGTCCCAGATGACTGGAAACTGGTCAATGTGATACCCATCCACAAGAAGGGCCAGATGGACGAACCTGGAAACTACAGGCCTGTCAGCCTGAGCTCAGTGCCAGGAAAGATTATGGAGCAGATCATCTTGGGGGAACACCTGAAGGATGGCCAATGGATCAGACCCAGCCAACATGGATTTAGGAAGGGCAGGTCCTGCCTCTCCAACCTGAACTTCTATGATCAGGTGACCTGCCTGGTGGATGTGGGGAAGGCTGTGGATGTAGTCTACCTGGACTTCAGCAAGGCCTTTGACACTGTTCCCCCACAGCAAACTCCTGGCCAAGCTGTCAGCCCATGGCTTGGACAGCAGCACTCTGTGCTGGGTTGGGAACTGGCCGGAGGGCTGAGCCCCGAGAGTGGTGGTGAATGATGCCACATCCAGCTGGCGGACAGTCACTAGTGGCGTCCCCCAGGGATTAGTGCTGGGCCCCATCCTCTTCAATATCTTTATTCATGATCTGGACATGGGGTTTGAGTCCACCATTAGTAAATTTGCAGATGACACCAAGCGGGGGACAGGTGTTGATCTGTTAGAGGGTAGTAGGGCTCTCCAGAGGAACCTTGACAAGCTGGAAGGATGGGCAGAATCCGAAATAATGGCATTCAGCAAGTTCAAGTGCCAGGCAGTGCACTTTGACCGCAGCAACCCCATGCAGTGGTACAGGCTGGGGTCAGAGTGGTCAGAGAGCAGCCAGGCAGAAAGGGACCTGGGGGTACTGGTTGACAGCTGGCTGAACATGAGCCAGCAGTGTGCCCAGGTGGTCAAGAAGGCCAATGGCATCCTGGCCTGCATCGGAAATATTGTGGGCAGCAGGAGCAGGGAAGTCATTGTGCCCCTGTTCTCAGCACTGGTTAGGCCACACCTTGAGTCCTGTGTCCAGTTCTGGGCCCCTCAATTTAAGAAGGATATTGAGACACTTAAGTGTGTCCAGAGAAGGGCAATGAGGCTGGGGAGCGGCCTTGATCACAAGCCCTGTGAGGAGAGGCTGAGCAAGCTGGGGTTGCTTAGCCAGGAGAAGAGAAGGCTCAGGAGAGACCTTGCTGTCTACAACTACCTGAAGAGAGGTTGTAGCCAGGTGGGGATTGGTCTTTTCTCCCAGGCAACCAGCACCAGAACAAGAGGACACAGTCTCAAGCTAGACCAGGGGAAGTTTATGCTTGAGGTGAGGAGGAAGTTCTTCACAGAAAGAGTTATTGGCCATCGGAGTGGCCAAGGAGGTGGTGGAGTCACCATCCCTGGAGATGTTCAAAAAGGGATTGAATGTGGCACTTGAGGCCATGGTTTAGTTAGTTATGAGGTGTTTCAATGACAGGTCGGACATGATGGTCTCTGACATCTTTTCCGACCTTATTGATTCTATGATTCTATGATTCTGTGAATCTATGATTCTATGATAATAGAGCTCACATATAAGCCTTGACAGTTTAGAGGAGGAATAATGTCTAAAGAAATACATGAGTTACAGAAGGCAAGATTTTGACATTAGACTTTTGCAAGCCTATATATGCAGCTAACAGGAGCTCATGCCCTGGAAGCAGCAAAACTTTAATATTTCATGGATGATTTTAGCAAATTAATTATTGAAATAGTCACTAGGAATACATGTCCTCAGGATCCCCCTTCTGAGGGATTGAATTACAGTGACCTGGGATTTCCTACTGGAAGCAGTCAGGTGGATGTATTTGACTTTTTGGACCCATACTGGATCTTCAGACTGTCCTGCGCACACAGGGACTTGATTAGTTCATGCTACTCAAGACACCCTGGGGAAATTGCCAGTGCTGTGAACAAGTGTGAAAAGTTCCTGATGCCATACCATCACTGGAGATGCCAGTTAGCTACTGCCTCCAAAGATACTGTAAGGGAATTGACTGTTTGGAAATGCTTCGGTGTCAGGGGTCTGACACATGAGGGATGGAAAGATGAACTACAACAATATTTGGTCTTCTTTAGGGAAACACAAGGGTGCCTGCTGAGGGAAAATGAAACATCTAGAATAGAAACTTTCACTTGCAGAAGTTTTCACTGAGCCATATGCAGAACAAGAAAGCTCTTCTCTTATAGTGCTGACAACTGTTATTCAATCTAATTGTGGAAGACAAGAATCGATTTCTAGCTGGAGTACATTAATTGGCATTCAAATTACATTACCTTACATTCTTTAACTTGTCCAATGAGAAAAATAAAATAAAATAGAAAAGATAGTTTAAATGTGTCTGCTACTATCAGAAAAGCTTAAAATTTGAGGGGCATTTTAGAGGAGCTTACACAAAAGTCTTTGTTTATGTGAAGTATTAGGGTTGAAATCAGGTCTACGAAAAAATGAAGGTTTTGAATGTCCAAAAAAAATTGAGTTTCTGTCTTGCATATCAAGTAGCTCAAGCTAAAAGAAAAAAATATCTTTTCTGGAACACAGTGTTTTGACATTTGCTATGTAAGATGTTTCAATTTTTCACTCTAGAACAACATTTTATTTCAAACCTTATCCAGCAATGATACTTGAAAAAATTCAAATACCCAGTATTGAGCTAAGGATTTTGTTCTGGGTCAAGAAAACCTCCTTGTTCAATTCACAGCCCTTTTTTCTTAAAATATCAATTATTTTCATGATGTTATTCCTGTAGGCAATGGTAAGTAGCTGACAATCACAGAGGTATTCAGTTAGGGACATTTTCATTGTGTTAAATTACCAGAGGGAAACTCGGGCAGTATTTGTGACAGTAACATAGAAGAGGTTGAGGGAGAGAGCACTGGAGGGAACTGCAGGAAATTTTATGACAAAACCCTGACATAACTGTTTTACATCATGGTGATCCAATGCCTCTCCATAAAAACAATGATGAGGCTTTTAAACGTGTGTGAAGATCTTATTCTGAAATCTGACTTAAGAAAAAGGAATGTTGCAGGCAGAAATTTGTATCCTCATTTCTTCCATGAGAACCTTTTTTTCCACAAGGGAAGAATAACCTGACTTCTCCAATTTAGCTGCTGTTTATCCCTAGTGTTATGTCACGATAGATTGAACTGCTTAATGGACAGTTCAGTGAAACTGCTTAATGAGCCAGAGTGAAATAAACAAAGAAAAAAAATTAACAAAGAAAGATTGAACTATTCAAATTGCATATTTAGAGTGAAATGAAGCTTCTGGATTTGCTCTCTTTTCTTTTCTTGTCTTGATCTTTATTTAAAATTGGCTAGTTTTTGAAGTCCAAGTTCTTATACTTCACGTTATAAATACTGAAACACAAAAGAATATTATAAGCATATAAGAGTGCCAAATGCCTCCCGTTTGATAAGATCAAGGACTTTAGAAAAACAAATTACATGAGATGTACCATACCTTACCTTCAAGGGAAATTTGAGACATGTTTTATTCGACTGAAAAGTTAATATCCTGTTGTTCAAAGACCCACTGGCTTAAATCACAGTGCTATGTGACTGTAGTAGGTCATTTGTAGCATATTCCCCCCTGTGATAATTTATACTCTTCACAGAGAGACCTTATTTTAAACAGTAGTTAGTTTCTACTAACAAATGTCACTGCATTGCTATTTGGGCGTATTTAAAGAAAATGCACTTACAGTGCTACTCTGAATAGCTGTTGAGTGTTATTTAGCTATTTATTTTCTTTTCCATTACAAAACATTATTGGCCCAAAATTTAGGTTCAGCTTTGCTACTTGTATGTCTTAGGGACTAACAAAGATAGCTATAATGAGACCAGATGCTGGGTAATTTTTATAGACCAATTTCTCTGAATCTTTCAAATTTTGTCAGTCTTCTTTCCCTTGGGCTTTCATGATTAGAGCCTGCAGCTCATTCCAAGAGATGCTTTTCAGTAGTTACTGCTCCATTAATAAGCCTAAGCTACCCCTCAAGACTTGTTCCACCTATAAATCCTCTCTGTGTTTATCGCTGTTGCCCTTAAAGTATTTAATCTACTTACTCCTGTGTGTGTCATACTCTTCTAGGAGATAGTGCTAGTATAGCAGCACTTGAACCATAATGTGTATGGGAATAGAAATACTGGAATTGTATGTGAAGCAAATTAAATCCCTCTAGTGCTGGAAGGTCAGTCAGCAAAATGATCTTTTAAAGCAAGTAGTAGAAATCCCCTAAAGGCTTCTCTGAGTGACCTTTGTTGCCAGCTTTGGTACAGTGAGATCCTGGGCCCAGGAGTCATAAGGCAAACCTGAAGAGAGTTCTTCAGTTTGGGAAGAGCTTCTCCCTTCATCAAAGGTGCAGTAAAATTAGACATGAATAGTAGAGCTTACGCATATCTTTCATTGTAGAATAGTCAACCCAGTGCTGAATTCTTAAGAGAATTTCCCTGCAAATTCCCTTTGTATTTACAGACACCCCAAAGGATGGGAGATTACAGTGCCAAGGACTTTGCAAAGATGTGGGAAATAAATGCTCTCACAGGGGAAAGAAAGGTTGCAGTCCCTCATGTACAGACTGTTTCTGTTTATAGGTATGGGTGCAAAATTTTCAGTATTGCAAAGCGACAGCAATCTTCTTCCCTCACAGACTGGTCTTGCCATTGAGAGCTGTACAAGAAGTGAGCTCAGGGTCCCCCTCAGTGATAAAGCAGCGCTGAATAGGGGACACTGGAGTGGGCAGGGCTTGGGGACCTTCAAGTGGGGATATCAGCTCTGGGATGGGAAAGGTTTTGGCCAGGGACCACATTCTACAGGTCAAAAGGGCAGAGTTATGGAGGGTTTGGGAGAGGAGGAAGATGAAACTGGTGGTGAGGGATGTCCAGGTTGGTTTAATTTCCAAGCAGACTACCAGCAGAGAGTGTATACTGCCTTGATGACACTGTTAATCCTCCTTGAGCTCAATTGAGGTCCTGCAGTTCTGATTCTAAGATTCATATTTGAAGTAATTGTCACTGTCTCAAGTAATTCCAAAAGTCTCCAGAAGAAGGTTTAATTTCCCTCCCACCCCCCAGATAAAGATCTAACATGCGATAATTCATACTATATATATGATACAACAACATCTGTGATAGATCAAGAAGCAGTTCACCAGGATGATGGAAGTGAGAGTCATGTAAGAATGGTGCCAGTGGGTTTGTGCTTTTCTTCTGATGATGTGGTAAAACTAGTATAATAAAAAAAATAGAAGTCTTGTAAGTCACACATTTCTGTTAGATAATAAAAGTATATACAGTCTTGTTTTCAGTGGTATTGAAACCTCACTGTGCAGTGAAGTGTCCAGCTGTTTCAGATAACTTCAGTGCTTACTACACACAAAAAACCTAATCTATAAGATAAAAGCCACATTTCCAGGTGGAACTTGCACATAAAGAGAAGCTATTCACATCCCTTATCCCTAGCCCCAGGAGGTAATAATTTGGTTTGACAAAAATGCCTGGCTGCCCCTGAAGTGGCTGACTGTTACAAGTCTGAAGTGAAGTGGTGTGGCTGAGTGTTTGAAAGAGTTTCATTGATAATCCCTAGTATCACTTTCCCCACATAGCTGGCATATAATGGATATTAATGGTGCATTATAGTGCATAATACACGTAAGCATGATATGTCATTGTTTTAGGCAATATTCCATTGTCAGAGATATTTTATTAAAACTTAGCTTTACATTGAGAGACTGAGAGACCTTGGACTCTTTAGCCTGAACAAGGGAAAGCTGAGAGGGGATAAATTCATATAAATAATTAGAGGGTAGAGTTCATGAGGATGAGGCTGTGCTCTTCTCAGTAGTGTTCAGTGATAGAACAGGGGACAACAGGTACAAACTGGAAGACAAGAAGTTTCACTTGAATTTCAAGAGAAACTTCTTTACTTTGAGACTGAGAGAGCATTGAAATAGGCTGCCCAGGGAGGCTACGGAGTCCTCTTCCCTGGAGAGTCTCAAAACTCATCTGGACATGTTCCTATGGAAACTGATGTAGGGTGTACTTGCACTAGCAGGTGGATTGGAATGTATGATTTTCACAAGTCCCTTCCAACTCCCTACCACTCCATGATTCTATGCTTGGCATTATTTTAAAGGCTTTTGTGACAACATATATGAATAAATCAGAGACATACAGCAAGGTCTGAGCTGATTTTCATGGCATTTCTTGACTTAACTCAAGACTAACTTTTTCCAAAGTTATCAAAATTTTTATACAATACATAAGAACCTTCCCCTCTTCCCATTTATCTTCACTGTCTATATATGCAGATGAACATCTTTCAAACCAGAATTTGAATTAGACAGCTTGTCTTTCTGTATCAGCAGAAAATGAAGCCCTTTTTATTTTCATGGTGTTATCAAAACAGGAAGAATTTGACTGGAAGAACAAGGTGTCTTTTCTATTCCTTAAACTCCCCATTCCCATGAAACTGATAAAATGTTCCAGGAAATCCGTCCCTCTAGGTGAGTATGAAAATACAGAAGGAAGATTTCTTTTAAGAACACTAGCAGGTGGCTTGAGATCAATAATTTGTTTTGCTTTAGAAAGAGCTGAGTATGAGAATCACAGACTCATAGGGGTTGGAAGGGATCTCGAGAGATCATCTAGTCCATCTGCCCTGACAGAGCAGGAGCACCTGTAACAGATCGCACAGGAACACATCCAGGCAGGTCCTGAATATCTCCAGAGAGGGAGATTCCACAACCCCCCATGGCAGCCTGTTCCAGTGTTCCGTCACCCTCACAGTGAAAAAATATTTCCTTCTGTTTCCATGGAACTTCCTATGCCTCAACATCTACCCATTGCCCCTGGTCCTGTCATTGGGCATCACCAAGAAGAGTCTGGCTCCATCTTCTTGACACTCACCGTTTACATATTTATAAACATTAATGAGGTCACCCCTCAGTCTCCTCTTCTCCAAGCTGAAGAGCCCCAGCTCCCTCAGTCTTGTCCTCGTAAGAAAGATATTCCACTCCCTTAATCATTTTTGTGGTTCTGCTCTGGACTCTTTCAACAAGCAGTTCCCTGTCCTTCTTGAACTGAGGGGCCCAGAACTGGACAAAATATTCCAGATATAGCCTCATCAGGGCAGAGTACAGAGGAAGGAGGACCTCTCTTGACCTACCAAATACACACCTTCTAGTACACCCCAAAATGACATTGGCCTTCTTGGCCACAAGAGCACATTGCTGGCTCACAGTCAACCTTCCATCCACTAGGACCCTCAGGACATTTTTCTCCTTTACTGCTCTCCAGCAGGTCAGTCCCCAACCTATAGTGGTACATGGTGTTGTTCTTTCCCAGGTGCAAGACTCTACACTTGCCCTTGTTGAACTTCATGAAATTTCTTCCTGCCCAACTCTCCAGCCTGTCCAAGTCTCACTGAATGGCAGCACAACCCTCTGGTGTGTCAGCCACTCTGCCCAGTTTGGTGTCATCAGCAAACTCATTGACACTGATTTCTGCACCTTCATGCATGTCGTTGATGAATATATTGAATAGTACTGGTACCAATACTGACCTCTGAGGGACTCCACTAGATACAGGTCCCCAAGTAGATTTCATCCCCTTGACCACAACTCTTTGACTTGGTTCCTTCAACCAGTTCACCTCTGACCTCACTACCTGATCATGCAGATCACACTTCCACAGTGTAGCTGCAGGAAACAGTTAACTGAGAAACTACTATGATTTGGAATTCTCCCTCTCTCTCTCCCCCTCTCTCTCATATTTCAAGATATGTTAGATAAAGTGCTGGTTCTAAAGAACAGAATGTGATGTGTTAATTTATATGAACTGTAGTATTCCAAGAAAAAGATACTTTCTCTAAATCAGAGGTTAAAACTAACGTCTTATATGATGTCTATCTACTAACTACAACAAATACTAATAACTTTGACGGGGATGGTGGAACTCATTTTCATTCAGATGGACTGATGGAGCAGGTTAGCCTGTACACAGTATTCATTTAAAAGAAGCAATTTTTAATTTTTTTTTAATTCTGCAGCATTATGTGGTCTCCAGTTCCACAGAAGAGCTTATCATTTACCAGGAAGCAATGTCAGTGCTACTCTTAGGAACTATCTGTGATATCTACTTATCATGAATAGCAGATTATAAGTGCATTATTTTCTCACTTATTTGAACTTTTTAAAATATAAACTATTAGCTATTAGTCTAACCTCAGTTCCTGGAAAAGTTATGGAGAAGATTGTTTAAAGACTCATGCAACCATCAAGTACATTCAAAGGGGGGTTAGAAAGGAAAAGCCCTGTTGAACTAATTTGATGTCCTTCTATGATAAGGGGGGGTGATGGATGTAGTTTTTCTTGATTTTGCTAAGGCTTTTGATGCTTTCACTCACAGGAACCTTTTGGGCAAGTTGCCCAGCTATGGGATGAGTAGGTTCATATATGCTACATGAAGAACTAGCTGAAGGGTAGTGCGCAAAGCTTTGCAGCGAATAATGCTATATCTGCCTGGCAAATGGACATCAGCACTGCTCCTCAGGGCCAAATTCTATGATCAGTTGTCTCAGTCCAGAGAGAGAAAGAGACTCAGTTCTTTTGAATATTCCTGTGTTATGAAATTAGAGGCACAAATGAGGCCAAAATATCAGCAAGGCTATGTATTACACAAATAAAGTGGACAGATCAGAAGGAGAGAGAGAGAGAATAGAGAGTGAGAGAGAGAAGAGGGAGAGATAAGAGGAAAGGAATTATATTACCACACCTCTCACTGCCCAAGACAGTTTGGGTCTGTGGAGGAAGGGTGTTGCAGCTTTGGATGTAGAGGAGGAGTCATTGCTGTCCTCTGAGCAGCCTCTTCAGCTCCATGAGTTATTGTAGGCAGAACTTAGGACATGGAGAGAGAGTTCCTCTTGGGCTGCTTCTTCTGAGCTACATGGTGATGTCTGTGTCCTGGTAGTCTCTCCATTTTTCTTCAGAGCAGCATTGCCCAGGTCTTTTCCTTCTCTCATGTTTTCCTTCCCAGCAGCATTGTCCAGGTCTTTTCCTTCCATGTTTTCCTTCTCCTGTGTTTTCCTTCTACTAAGCCAGTAGTTGCTCAGATATTTTATACAGTTTTTAGGTACATATATTCCAGAGACTTTCGATTGGCTTCTGCCCATTTCCAGGACAGCTGCAGTCTCCTGAGCAATCCTTATCTGTGCACCTCCCAGAGAGTCATTCCAGTGGCATCTGCCCAATACACATCAGCTATTGTCTGAGCAAGCAGCAAAGGTGATTTTATCTTTATTGAGTCACATCAAGAGAGACAAGATTTAGTCTCTCACATCAGTTCTCCTCAATATGTTTATCAAAGATCCACTGAGCTTATGGAGCTGAATGCACCATAAACAACTCTGCCAACAATACTAAACGGGAGGTGTTGTTTACTCTCTTGAGAGGCAAAAAGCCTTCAGAGGGATATAGATAGACTCGAGCATTGGGCAAAGATTAATGGGATGAAATGTAACAAGTACTGTGGCAGTTTAGGCTGGGTCAGTCCTGTTCCTGCCACGTAAGTTGCACCTCCAGTGTCCCGAGGGTCCAATCCAGTAGGTGGACACAGGAAATAACATATTTCATACCTATAATATTCTGCTCCCTATAAATTTATCCTTCTCTTCTTCTTTCTTCCCTCTCTGCTCCCATGGGAGATGCTCCCTGTTGGGTAACAGTGGGGGAGTGTTTCAAGGCCTCTTAGGCCTGGCTAGGCCTAATGCCAGTAGAAGAAGGTGGGGGGCAAGGATGGGGGGGCAGTCTCAGACATGGCCAGCTTGAGACTAGCCTAGCGGTGGGGGGGAAGAAAGAGCCCTGGGGGTTTTGGGTACACCCTCAGGTGGGGAGAAGGAAAGTGTTGGGAGGTTTTTGGGTGTGCTGTAGGGGACTCATTATGCTTTGGGATTCTTTTGTCACTATGCTTGTAGCTTCTGTAAAACACTGCTTTTCCATCACTTTTGCAATCCATTTTGTGAGTGCAATTCTTCTGCCCCCCTCAGGGGCAAGAGAGGACCTGCCTGGCCTCAAACCAGGACAGATTATGCAGATGGATTTATAGGGAGCTGGATATCATGGGTATGAAATATGCTCTTTCTTGTGTCCACCTACTGGGTTGGACCCTTGGGACACCAGGAGTGTAACTTATGTGACAGGAACAGGAGGGACCCAGCCTAAAGTGACACAAGTACAAATGTCGAATTCTGCACCTGGGGAAACATTCAGGTTGGAAAAGACTCTCAGGATCACCAAGTCCAACCAATAAGCTTACTCTACAAAGTTCACCATATTCCCAAGCACCATATCCAAACCTTTAAACACATCCAGGGTTGGTGACTCAACCATCAGTGTGTGACCTCAATTTGAGTACTATGTGCAGTTCTGGGTCCCACAATTTAATAAAGTAAAGGTCCTTGAATACCTCCAGAGGAGGGCAAAAAAGCTGGTGAAAGGGCTGAAAGGCTTGTCTGGGAAGGAGCAGATAAGGACTTTGTCTACCTTGTTGAAAAGGAGGCTAATGGGTGCCTCATTGCCTTCTACAGCTTCCTGAGGAGGGGAAGTGGGAGGTGCTGCTCTTTTTATATGATCCAGTGATAGAACCTTTGGGAAAGACTCAAAGCTACTACAGAAGGTTTTTTTTCCCTGACCTGCTTGTCTTCTATTCAGAGCTAGGGATATTTTTTTTTTCTGTCCTGAAAAGGAAAATTTCAGTTAAAATCATAGTTGAAAACAACTACTTCTAAATATTCTAAATATTCCACAGACAGTGGAAGCAGGGACAGGTATTATGTAAAAGGAGTATAGGAACACCACTCGGTCATGTGGAGATGAGGTCAGGAAGGCCAAGGCACATCTGGCAAAGGACACAAAGAATAACAAGAAGGACTTCTACAGGTACATTAATCAGTAAGGAAATGTTAAAGAAAGAATTCTGTCTCTCATGAGTGTGAATGGAAAGCTTGTGTCAGACAAGGAGAAGGCTGATATACTCAATAACTTCTTTGCCTCAGTCTTCACTGACAACCTTACTCTGGCTCCCTCCTGAGTTGATGGACCACCAGGTATGGACCAGTGGAGTAAAGTCCCTCCCACTGTAAGGGAAGATAAAGTTCCAGACCACCTGAGGAACCTCAACATGCATAAATCTATGGAATCTGGTGATATGCATCTCAGAGTTCTGAAAGAATTGGCTGATGCAGTTGCAAAGTCACTCTCCATGATACTTGAAAAGACCTGGCAGTCAGACGAGTCCCTGGAGACTGGAAGAAGGGAGGAGGGGAAGGCACTTGTTTTCCAAAAGGGTGAAAAAGAGGAACCTGGAAATTACTGACCTGTTAGCCTCACTTCTGTACCTGGGAAGATAGAATAGAATAGAATAGAATAGAATAGAATAGAATAGAATAGAATAGAATAGAATAGAATAGAATAGAATAGAAGAATAGACCAGGTTAGAAAAGACTTTGAGATCATGGAAGAATCCTATGTGGCAGTATAGGTTGGGGACTGACCTGTTTGTAAGTAACACAGAAGAGAGGGACCTGGGGTCCTGGTGGGTAGAAGGATGACCATGAGCCAGCAGTATGCATTCGTGGCCAAGATGGCCAATGGCCTCCTTGGTTGTACTAGAAGGGCTGTAGTTAAAAAGGCTGAGAGAGGAAATAGGTTGAGAGAGGTTCTTTTCCTCCTCTACTCTGCCCTGGTGTGGCCACATCTAGAATATTGCGTCCAGTTCTGGGCCTCCCAGTTCAAGAAGGACAGGGAACTGCTGAAAGAGTCCAGCACTGAGCCCAAAAGATGATTAAGGGAGTGGAACATCTTCCTTATGAGGAAAGGTTGAGGGAGCTGGGTCTCTAGCTTGGAGGAGACTGAGAGGTGACCTCATCCATGTTTATAAATATGTGAAGGGCAAGTGCCAAGAGGATGGAGCCAGGTGCTTCTCAGTGATGTCCAATGATAGGACAAGTATCAATGAGTGCAAGTTGGAGCATAGAAAATTCTACATGAACATAAGGAAAAATATTTTTACTGTGACGGTGACAAAACACTGGAACAGATTGCCCAGAGAGGCTGTGGAGTCTCCTTCTCTGGAGACATTCAAAACCTGCCTATATGCATTCCTGTGTTACCTACTCTAGGTGCTCCTGCTCTGGCAGGGAGGTTGGACTAGATGATGTTTCAAGGTCCCTTCCAACCTCTAATGTTCTGTGTGATTTTGTGATTCTGTAACAGGTCCTCCTGGGAGCTATATTGGAACACAGAGGACAAGGAGGTGATTCAAGACAGCCAGTATGGCTTCACCAGGAGCAAGTCCTGCCTTACCAACCTAGTTGCATTCTACAATGCTGTAACTGTATAAGTGGATGCAGAAGACCCACAGATGTCATCTGTCTGGACTTTTGTAAAGCCTTTGACAGAGTCCCCCACAGGCTCCTTCTCTCTAAGCTGGAAATAGATGGATCTGATGGGTAGAGGGGTCTGGTGGATAAGGAATTGGTTGGATGATCACATACAAAGGGTAGTGTTCAACAGCTCAATGTCCAAATAGAGACGGGTGACAAGTGGAGTCCCTCAGGGGTCCATATTGGGAGCATTGCTGTTCAGTATGTTCATCGATACTGACAGCAAGTCAGTACCCTCAGCAAGTCTGAAGATGATACCAAGCTGAGTTGTGTGGTTGACAAGATTGAAGGATGGAATGCCATCCAGAGGGACCTGGATGGGCTAGAAAGGTGGGCTGTGGAGGAGCTCCTGAGGTTTGATACAGCGAAGAGCAAGGTCCTGCACCAAGGTCGGGGCAACCCTCAATATCAATACAGGCCAGGGAATGATGAGATTGAGAGTCAGTGGGTGAGAAGATAGATGTGATCCAACAACATACACTTGCAGCCCAAAGGCAAATTGCATCCTGGAGTGCATCAAAAGAGGTGTGGCCAGTAGGTTGAGAGACATGATTCTACCACTCTCCCCTGCTCTGATGAGACCTCACCTGGAGTACTGTGTCCAGCTCTGCACACAACACAAGAGAGACATGGGTCTGCTGGAGTGGTCCAGAGGAGAGCCACCAGGATGATCAGAAGGCTGGAGCACCTCTCCTGTGATGACAGGCTGGAATAATTGGACTGTTCAGCCTGGAGAAGAGAAGGCTCAGGGGGTAACCTTACAGCTGCATTTCAATATGTAAAGGTGACCTGTAAGAAGGCTGGGGAATGACTGTTTAGAATGCCTTGCAGCACTAGCAGGAGGGGCATGTTTTAAACTGGAGCAGGGTAGATTTAGGTTGGCCATGAGGAGAAAGTTCCTTGCAATGAGAGTGGTAAAAATACTGGAATAGTTAGTATCAGTCAGTATCAGTCAGGGTTGGAAGGGACCACAAGGATCATCTAGTTCCAACCCCCTTGCCATGGGCAGGGACACCCCACACTAGATCAGCCTGGCCAGAGCCTCATCCAGCCTGGTCTTAAACAACTCCAGGGACGGGGCCTCAACCACCTCCCTGGACAACCCATTCCAGGGCTTCTCCACTCTCATGGTGAAGAACTTCCTCCTCATGTCCAGCCTGAATCTCCCCAGCTCCAGCTTCATTCCATTCCCCCCTAGTCCTATCACTACCTGACATCCTGAGAAGTCCTGCCCCAGCCTTCCTTTGCTCAGGAATGTGGTTTGAGGTCCCATCCCTGGCAACATTCAAGATCACTCAGTGTGGCCCTGGGCAGCCTGACTGTTGAATTTGTACCTTCCAACCCAACGCAATCTGTGAATCTGTAAATCATATGCAGCTTGTTTGGTCTGTGCTACGATTTTGAAAATATATGGTGATTTCTACTATAAAATCAGTAACAAATTCATTGAGTTTTTAATTAAAGACACCTATAAAATAAATATGTGACGATCACCAAAATCCATTTCAAAGTGAGAAGCAGATGAAAAAGAATGGAACCATGTTTAGAAAAAATCTTTAAGTAGTTCAGTTGCAATTACTCTGGTGCAGATCAAAATAAGTTGTAGTGAAGCAATAATTAATATATAACATATGCATAATATATGGAACTACCTAAACCACATCGTTATGTGTTCCATATATTACATACATATTCCATATAATATATGTGTTCCATATATTACATACATTTAGTATATGTAATATATGGAACTACCTAAACCACATCAGCAGCTTCCATTTTTTTTTTCTAAAATTATTAATCCCTCAACTATTAATAATCCCTCAATTATTAATTCCTCAATTCAAGGAAAATTCCAGTAGTCTCAGGAAGCTTGAGTTTTCTCGAGCTGTTTCATGTATGCCCATAGGAAGAAGCATTATTATTATCATTATCCTCATCATCATCATCACCACCATCATCTCTTTTTGTTCCTCTGCTCTCAGACAACTATTTAATTGCACTGTGGTCACCTGGAAATGTGTGTGTTAATATTACTAAAATTGTTTGATAGAAAGAATTCATCTGAGTCTTGTTCTGACATACTTTGTGCAGGGGCAAATCATTGCTTACCTCCTGTCAGAAGCACAAAACAGTGGAAAGCACAAAGTAAACACAGCAGGCACAAGGTTTGGGTGGAGATCTGGTGGTCTATGCTGCCATGGTGTCATGAAGGGATCATATGCCCAGAATTATGACCCAAATATTGCCAAAACTTGTCCCAATAGGTTTTGCTCACCTCTGCCGTTCCCCCTCTTTCTGGAGTGGGTACTCAGCCTGGAGCTGAGGAAACAAAGGACCAGGTGTCACTAAGCCAGGTAAACAACCCAACCTGTCTTCTTTGGGGTAAACAAGATCACACATCTTGTGGGATGCCTGTACTATGCTCATGCTTCTTCAAAGCTTGGGCATAATTCTAATCACATGCTTTGCCATTGGTTAAAGGTATTACCAATGTTGACTGGTAGCCAAACATTACTCCAAATTGTAAACAAGTTATTCTTTGCTCTTTTGCTGTTGCTTTGGCTATTAACCTCCATTACACATACTCTGCCCTTGTGCACACTCTGCCTTTGCAGTCTGGAGAGAAGTCAGCAACCCATGAAGTGCCAGTGTGCCTTAGTGTACCCAGAAGCCTGCAAAGAGTCCTTCACAAGCTGCTCTTCAACTGCAGCCAGTCTTGTGTCATATCCCAGTCCCACCGGTAGGAAGAAATAGTCACTGCATCTTAAAGGGACTGAACCCCAATGCTAAGCTTGCCCATTTGGCTTAGACCTAGCTGTCCTGAAGGGACAAAAAGCCTCAAAATGCTCTGTATCAGACAATGGGGCAGGAGCCAGCTGGTCTGTTTTTTCAGGAAAATGCCAATGTTGCTCAGGCTTGTCTTAACATGTCCTTGGTGTCCAAGTGGGCGAGGTGTGTGTGCCTTTGGCCACATTTGGAGAAAACTCATTCTATAGGTTACAGTGTCAGAGTTTTATCTCTCAATCTCTGTTGTCACTGGCCATCATTGTCTCAGGAATTTATAAATACCATCCCAAAGAGACAGTGCTTTGCCTTGCAATTGTCCAGCTTTGCTTGTCACAAGCCTTGCTTGGAATCCAAGCTGTGTTTCAGTTTACCCGGACAAGACTGCAAAGCCCCCTTGCTGTATAGCATTGTAAAGCCCAGGAGCAGAACGGATGCATCTCACTGGGCTGAGAGACAAAACCCAGGAGAAGAAGCAACAACCTGTGAAGATTGCAGCTGAAGAACCTCTCCAAATAAGCAAAGCTACAACAAGGCTTGCAAGCTTCAGTGGCAACCTCTTTTCTACAAATCCTTCAACTACAAAGCCTTCAGAGATAAATCCTGAATGTGTTTCATCAACAAGCTGCAGAAGCCAACAGAAAGTGAAACTGTGCTCCTGCAGCTTTCACGTGGTCAACATCATTTTGGTTTTGTTTAAATCCCCATATGTGCTGCAGGGTACCACAATCAGTGAGTAATTACAAATCTGATTTTTATAAGCATCTGTTAAAGGTCTGTTGCCCTAGGGAATTCTGGAGTTCCCCCCCTTGTGAACAATCTCTAGGTCTGTTGCAGATACTCTCATTTTTCATTAGAGTTTAAATTGCTGTTTGTTGGTTTTGGATTTTTGCTCATATTTTTTAAATTGTTACATGTTCCTGCTGGTGAGGTATCTGTTCCACAACCAAATATTTCAAACCAGTAAATAGGTTTTTTTAATATTTTTTATTCCCCCTATTGAATATTAAAACCTCCTTATGATCATAACACTAGACCAAACCCTTTGGCCAGTTCTAACAGCATCTGTTATAGCCACAAAGCTGCAGACCAGCAAGCCAATGCCTCTGTGTGCCCACTTACAACTCAACATCCCTGAAAGTCAAAGCTGACCAAGGGTGATTCAGAGCACCATGCTCTGCCAGGACCACCTGTGAGTGCCCCATACAGCTTCACAAATTACTGCCTTGTAACCCTAGAAGCAAAAAAGCGGTCACCCCCGTGAAGAAGTGGGCGCTTGCTCATTTCAAGCTGAGCCAGAGGAAAAGCCACACCACTCTGTACACCACTCCCCCATGCCCTCCAGCAGCCTCAGAAGGGGAACCACTCCCCCATCATGCCCCGTCAACCCCACAGTATCACACTTCCAAGGGAGCTACTTGAGATTCTGTCCAGGGATTCTGCCCATCAGCAGAAGTCTGCACCATGGCTCTGCAGCCACAGGAGAAGGTTTGCCTCCACCATCCGAAAGGGACTGGCCCAGGAGCCAGCCACAGCAGCCACAGCCCTGCCAGGTCCTGCTGAGTCCCTTAGCTTCAGCAGCCAGCCAGCCACCTTATCAGTAGCTTAGCAACCAGCTTAGCAGCAAGTGAAACTGTATCTTCCCAGTGTTCATTTGCTCAGCACCAGATATGGTTCTGTTTAAAATCCCCATGCTTTAGTCTGTGTGGTATTGTAACCTAAGGTTTAAAAGCAGCCTCCCCGGTTATGCCTGGAGTCGTAATTCGCAATCAAAATTGATTTAAGTTGCTGAACGTTCCCTTTAAACTGTATGTGCCTGAAACCCAGCATAAAGCCTCAAGCATCTTTTCCAGTTGCCATGTGGTGGACAAGCAGTGGAATTGCAACCTCATTTCTATAATTTAGTAACAATTTTGTATTTTTCTAACTGGGTTCAAAATTGTTATGATGTACCAGTTTATGGGATATTTTCCACAACCATGTACTAGAATCTGCATATAAATATTATTTAAAGTTTGTCAATATTTTTGAATATTAATACAATTACTTTTCATATTTCATATTTTAATAATTGAAGCATTTATAACCTTATTCATCACACATGGCCGCAGGGAGGTGTGGCAGGATGAGGCTGATGCCTGAGAAATTTTCCACAGATCTTGGTACAAAATGGTAGAACGCATATAAATTATCATTGAATGCAAAAGCAAAATAATTATAAGGTCTAAAAAATCTCATTGGTGTGATAACTAGCATAAAATTAGTATATAAACTAGCTTCTTCTCAGCTTCTTTGCCTAAGCCGATACTAGCTGTTTGCTTCTGCTGGCTTCCTGACCTTGGCTGTGGTTCTTTGGTGCAGCTAAGTACTAACAGGCTACTCTCTGGTTTTCTTCTCTTTCTCTTGTCCCTTGTACACAGAGGTGGAGACAGGGAAGCTATTGGTAACCCTCTGGTTTTGTCCAGGGGGGTTTCTGTATTGTTTATTAATTGTAAATATATGTAAGTGTTTTATACTTTGTGCATATTCATTGCATTTCATATTTCCAGATTGTAGGTTTGCTTGTAAGTATAGCTTCATTTACTTACATCTGAGCTGGTCCAGCAATTTTATTTTGGGGGGTAATTCTCTCAAATTAGTTGGGGGTAATTTCAACCCACCACATGTGGGCAGACACCCATTCTTCCACTAAATGAGCCTGGATGCTCATTCCTCCAGTGATAACCCACTAAATGGCTGAAGTGCCTGTGTAGCTGGTAACAGAATTATAGATTCATAGAATCATAGAATGGGCTGGGTTGGAACAGACCTCCCAAGGTCACCAGGTCACGTAGTCCAACCCCCTCTGCAGTAAGCAGACGCATCCTCAACTAGATCAGGTTGCCCCGTGCCCTGCCAGGCCTCACTTTGAATTTCTCCAGGCATGGGGCCTCAACCACCTCCCCAGGCAACTTGTTCCAGTGTTCTACTACTCTCATTGTGAAGCACTTATTCCTAATATCCAATCTAAATCTACTCTTCTCTAGTTTGAAGCCATTGTCCCTTGTTCTATCACTACAGACCTTTGTAAATAGTCTCTCTCCATCCTGCTTGTAGGCTCCCTTCGGGTACTGGAAGGCTGCTACTAGGACTCTCCAAACCCTCCTTTTCTCCATGCTGAACAACCCCAGCTCCCTCAGCCTGTCTTCATAGCAAAGGTGCTCCAATGCCCTGATCATTTTTGTTGCCCTCTACTGGACCCACTCCATTGGGTCTATGTCCTTCCTATATTGAGGGCTCCAGACCCTGATGCAATACTCCAAGTGAGGTTTCACCTGAGCAAAGTGGTAGAATCACTTCCCTCTTCTGGCCACACTTTTTGTGAACAATGGCTTGTCCATGGTCCCACACCAACACACTCTGTGCAATAGTAAATACAAGGTAAAATATTACTCTGATTTCATATCTGTAGGAGGGACAAGAATATTACACTGAACAGCAGGGACGTATCAGTGGGTTTGTCTCCTCAACCCACATCCCCAGAAGGGACATTTTTTGGTAAGATTTATGACCTTGGCTATGCCCGAGTGCTTCCCTAGGACATTTTACAATTGTGATTTAAAGCATGTTTTAGAGCTATGTAGCTGATGTGCAGTTTAGCTCATTTATCAGCAGAAAGCCTAAAGATTCTGTATAGGTTTGACATAAATAAATCAGATTGTTTCTGCACCCAACAGCTTCCTTGAATACAACTGGACCTACAGCAGGCAGGCTGCTCGTGCATCTGGTGTCAGGCCTGTAGTCACAGCAATAGCTGGCGTATCTATTAAGAGATAAATCCAGCTGCCCTTTGACCCTCTAATCTCTGAGGACTGGCTTGAAGTCAAGGGGATTCATCTTTTAACAAATTTATCCTTCATTAAATGAAACACCTCCCTGCCTTCTCGCACAGTACTGCATCAAGAATACAGAAGTTGTTCTCGCTCATCCAAAATCCATAGTCCAGAACATAAAAGCGTTTTTCACACATAAGAGAAATACGTGATTCCAGTTCATATATATGGCTATGCTCACCTTGCCCAAAAGTGATTCTTCATCTGTACAGTGGGCAACCTTCCCAAAAAACTGATTTGTCCCTATAGCTCACTTGCTCTCATTCTCTCTTCAAACCACAACTTTTCCTTCCTCCTTCCAAGGCATGTTTGTCTCTTTCCATATCTCTTGCTGAGGCTGATTCCCTGCCCAGAAATTAGGCAACCATTAAAGGTAACTGGGGAAATGTTGAAAGAACTACTACAAGAGCACCAACATTACACAATATTAAGCAAAAGATGTAATGTGATTATGGAAAAAATTCCTGTGTACAACACAAGCTATAGGGACAGCTAACTTCTAACATAATTCCTTTAACATTCTGAATTGATAAAAATCCTTAAGTTCCATGCCAAAATAACCAGAACCTTTATTTCTCTTCTATAGTTTTAGGCCCTTTTTTTCTTACTTGCAGGCACTGTTGTATGACGACAAGGTGTGAAACACTTCAGAACTGATGTTGGAAAGGCTGTTATGAAAGAATCTTGTAGAGAAAGATCTGAAATTGTAAAAGCCAGATCTGATTTTCCTCCAACTGATATCATGAGGAAGAGCAGAAAATACCTTTTATGTGACTATGAAGTGTGCACGAAATGACAACCACATAAGTATGACAGTGTTTTGCCTTGCATTATCTCAGAGTGCATCCAGACAAGCTCTGGTAAATCAAGCCAAGGCAATTTCAGATGCCACTCTCCTCATGCTGGCAGTTACCCTCACTGTGGTAAGCAGGCAAAAACAGTAGTAACTGTGGGCTCCTCAGCAGTGAAGTTCTCAGCTTGATGTATTTAATATCAAGTGTCCTGTGTTTTGTTTTCCTTATGTGATGCCAGATGGGTGCATTGCAGGAGAGGATAATCTATGTGCTTTCAGGAAGGTGAGCCTTAATTGGAATTTAAGAGCTCAGATGCTAGAAAACCAAGAATTCCTCCCCGCTCCCCCTTCCTTTTTTCTGATAAAAAAAGAAAAGGGGAAAAGAAAAAAAAAAAAGGGGGTAGGGAAAAAGAGAAGTCAGTAAATCTACCAAAAAATAATTTGGAGTCAGTTTGGAAGTAGGAGAAGTAAATTTTTTTTAAACAAAAATATATATAGTAGTAACAGGGAGGATTTACAAGGGTAAGGAATAAGGATGAATAGGAAAATATACAAAAACCAAATTTGGATGGCCTTATATCTCCTCAATGTATGTGGATTTCAGTCCTTTAGGGAAGTGTGGATGCAGCAGGAAGAAGTTCAGGCCCAACCACGTGGCAGAACCAGCACAGGAGGTTAATGAAATCCAGTTAAAAGCATGTAGGAAACACATAGCCCATCTCATCCTAGTTCTGTTAGTTACTGAGTGGTTTACATCTCTGAAATGCTTAGGATTTTCTGACACCTTTTTTCCCCCCCTTTTGCATTACTATTGGATAGCTTATTATAAAGATCACACATTCTCTTTGCTTTTTGAACTTTAATGTTGAATTATATTCTTGGCCAGAAGTGTAGAAAGTAAGAATGGTTTCTACAGTCTAATTATGTTCTGCGTGGGATGTTATTTCCTTTTATCAGGTAGGAAATTGCTACCTTTTGATTTCTTTGAATGCATCATTGTCATGCATGTTATGAGGCAAGGATAGAGGTTTCTGCTCTGCTTTCTCTGTAACATTCATTATTTTTTATGCTCTTACCATGTCTTGTTATTCACAGCCTTTCACAAATAAAACAGTCACAGTCTTTTTAATTTGTCTTCCTAAACAGTTTTCTCAAGTGCTTAATAATTTTCAATGCCCTGCTCTGACCTCTGTGTTATTCTACAGTATCTTTTGTGGAAGAAGGTGCTGGGTGCAGTAGCTGAATAATAGATGAGGACCTGCCAATACACAATACCTGTGTATTCCCTACCATAACACAAAAAGAAGAATTCAATTTAATCTGTTATGTTATGGAAATTTTATAAAAGGTCTAACTTTTCATAATAGATCTGGCAGGAATAATAGTGGGTTTATGTTCTGTTTAGGAGTAAATCTCCAATCTTACTGGTTTTGGGTGTGTATGTGTGTGGGTGTGTGTTCAGTATTCCTAATCTGGAAATGCTTTATGGAATAAATATCAGAACAAAGGGACTTTATAGTAAATAATGACAGTGAGAAATAGCAGCTAAGGATAGATCTTGAAGAGTATTTAGACTCCAAAATCCCATGTAATCCAAGACAAAACTTTTGGTTGCTATAGGCTGCTTAAAGTTGGGTTTTCCCTATTCCTTCACATCTGTGAATATTCTCATTCTATCCAGTATTCTCACACTATTTCATCTGGGTTGTATATTTTGAAATGTGTTTTCCATTTACCCCTATTGGGGCAGTTTGGTCCTCACAGCAGTGTATTCTAAACAAGTACATAGAGCAAGATGAGACTCAGCCACTAATGGCTGTCCAGCCTACAGACAACATGAAATAAAGCTCCTGTAATGTATGTAGTGCAGACTTCAGGCCCTCTGCATCCTGTGGATTGCTTGGTAGATGCTGTCCTGTTCTGCTGTACATCTTGCCACCATCAGCTGGCCAGTGCATTCAACTAGAATAGTGAAATGCAAAAAAATGTCCCATAACTTACAATTATGATAAAATTTATTCACATAAGTAAATCTCACAGTAATGTCTCTACTAACAGATGAGGAAATGTGTTGGTGATGAGACAGTCCGTATCAGGAGACCTTTCAGAGCTTAGCCCCAGCGTGCTGAGGAACAGGTTCCTGGGATGTGGAAGCAAGGGTTTAAACTGAGCTTCTGTGGTGAGTTAACACCCATTTTGAAAAGAAACAAAACAAGGTGGAGGGCTTGCAGGTGCTTTGCCCTCCCTGCAGGGCGTTTTCCTCCCTGGGAAACTGAGTCTGTTCCACTCCCCCCTCCCTGCCCAGCTAGGGTATAAAATGCAGGACATTGTTGTCATTAGGTCTCATTTTGGCTCCTGCCTCTCCTGGATGAGAGCTACTGCAGCTGCCTTCCTGATCTTCTGCCACGTGGTTGGGCCTGATCCTTCTCCCTGCTGCTTCCATGCCTCTTCAGAGACTGGTTTTGTATTTCTTGTTTGTGTGTTTTTTTTTCCCCTCCCATCCATCCTTGTTCCTTGCCCTTGTGAACCTTACCTGTTATTGTTATATATATATTGTTTAAAGAAAACTCTTTACCTCTCTACTTCCAGGCCGACTCCAAATTATTGCCTGGTGGATTTGTTCCTTCCCTTTCCTTTTTTTCCCTCTCTGTTGGGAGGGAGGAGGGGGGAGCAGGGGAGAGATTCTCAGCCTTGCCCCCATCTGAGCTCTTAACTCCCAGTTAAAGCTCAAACCACTACAGCTTCTTAGGAGCATACCCTGGATTTCTCCTTACAAGAAACTGATGCAGAGCAGTGCTGGAAGCAGGTTAGGTTTGGGAGGCGCAAAGAGCAAAAGGAATGCAGTTTGGATACAGTGAGCAGTGGACTACTAAAAGCTGCCTGCTCTTTGTACTCACAGTCACATCTTGACTGCTGGTGCATCCCAAAGGAGTCATGCCTGTATTCACCTCCAAAAAACTGTTGCAAACCCTCCCACATTCTCCTAGTCACAAATGTACCTCTGTGGAGATCAGGCAGGAGTTAATCCCACATGGCACTTATGGTTTATACCCTAGATCCTGCCCAGAGCTTTCCTGCAGTTTGTGCATTGGTAAGAGACAGTGCTAAAAAGATGGACCTAAAAATGTTAAAGTGGGCTCATATCTTTTGTGTACTTTTGCAAGTTCTTGCTAATTCATCAGTCTGAGAAGCTGAAAGGAAAAAACAGGGGGAATGAAGATTAGAGCAGAGGAGAGGAGATAAAGAGCAAATGCCAAGGAAAAATACCTGGGAATGGTAGTAATAGGGACAAAATACAAAAGGAATCAGCCTGGTTTCCCACAAACTCCATTGATTAGCAAGAAAGAAAAACTCCTTAGTGCTGCATCTTTTCCTTCAGACACAGAGGGCAATGGAAATACAATCTTCTGTTTGCAAAGCAAAAGCATCAGAGGATAAAGATAGAGCACATATGGTAACATCTGCTCTTCCTGAAAGATAAGCATACAATAGAACGAGAGCTACAACAGAATCACAGGCATCAGTTTACCAGTAGTGCAGCAGGGAGAAACTAAAGGCTGCAAAGTGAAGGGAAAGAGGCTACAGCTAAAAATAACTGTGAAACTGAAGGTATGGTTTGTTTTAATAATCCAACAGAAATGTCTCTTCTTCCTCACTTCCTCCTATCAAATATTACAACCAAAGAGTTATGCTAATTCCATAAGCATAATCAAAGCATAAAACTAGCTAGCATGAGGGTGGTAGATAACCAAACTGTAGAAAAATCTCTAAGATTTGTGATAGGAAAGAACTCAGTTAAATTCCAGGTTTCTGTCCCAGCCAGTGTAGGTCTATTCCAAAATGAGGTAGGCTGGGTTTAGGCAATTATTAAGATTGTCAACTTTTCTGAATGCATATAGCAAGGTCTTGAGGCACTCTTCCTCTCTTGTGATATGTCAGAACAATTTATGTTGTTTCATTGGTTTAGGTAAGAACTGTGCAGCTTTATTTAGCTTCTAAGTTTGGTATCACCAGGAATATATCTTCCAGTTTAGGTCTGATGGACCTATGCAAAAATGTCACAAAAGAAGATGCACACTCTCTAATTGTATATGCAGCAATTTGCAGGACTGGAGCCAATAACTAGAGTATACTGTTAACAATGCAAAGAGCAGCTGGAGGATGTTGTTTGCTGTGCACAGCTGCTACATGCATTGGCCTTACAAAATCAAAAAATTATACCAACTTTCATCAAGTGTCATCTATTGGTACCTTCCTTATTTGCATATAAGTAACTATGACATGTACTCCTAATGATTCACTTGCAGGATTAAGAGATAAAGGACATTGATAAAGAGCTTTTAAAATGTTTTTGCTTATTCTTGTCATATATTATTACTGTTTTGAGAGGATTGTACACCAAATGACAACAATGGCTTCAAAATGAACTAAATTTTGTTATGTTAAAATGACATTCACATCTTTATTTAATGAGCTGTAATATTTTTGCAGTTTAAAATTTTCCTTTTGATCAGGAAAATAGCCTCGAAATTGCTCCCTTGATGATAACGTAACTGTGAGAAATCTATACTGATGACATTAGAGTGGAGTTATCAGCCTCTTGCACAGACTGTTCCAAAGAGTAATGACATTTTTTGCAGTGATTTATTCTCAAATATTCTTTCTTTGTCAGAAATGACTGTCTCTGTACAGAATAATATGAAAGGACTTCTCATACACAATTATCACTTAAGGACTTAACACAACCAAGTGGGGTGAAATCCAGCTTAGGTAATTGAATCATCAAGGCTGGAGAGATCTCTGTCAATAACTTGCTTAATAATAATCACTTTCTTGGGCTCTGCTTGCAGACAACACATGGTTTGACTATGTGCATTGTCTTCTCTCTCAAAGTTTGATCAAAGACAGTTTGTGGGAAACAATTTTTTTCCTCTAAAAATCATGTCCAAAAATATGTAATATTTTAAAACCAAAGTCTTTTCTCACTCACATGCACTCAGGCAGAACATATTATCTGCTGGACTAACTTGAGAAGCCAGACCAAAAAACAATAAGTATCATGTTATATGTTGCCAACTTCTAAGATTAATTAGTATAGTTTACCTTTTTTTAACTTCTAAGGGACAGAGAAGGGTAGAGAGAGTTCAACATTTAAGCTGTAAGCTGTCATTTTAATGTCCTCCTAGTTTCCATAATGATTTGTGAACAACATTTGAAAGTCCTCAGAAACAGACTATAATTTTTCTTGCGTAGTTTGTAACTTTTCTCCACTGTTATTATATTATACAGATATTAATGTGGTTAAACCAGAGGTATTGCAGTTGAACTTTCAATCAGCTAAGCTATTTTGCTTTATGGATCACAAAAAGCAGAACTTTTTAGGAAGCCATGTGACAGTGTTAATGGTAGATAAAGTTCTGCCCAGGACACTAAAAGGTTTAAAAAACACAGGAGCATTTCTCTTTACTTCTTCCAACAAGCATGAGAGCAGCTAACAGCATCACTTACAGAGAAAACAACTCTTTTGTCTCTCCATCTCTTGTTCCTTGTTCCCCAAATGTCATTGCAGTTGTGAGCTAAAGCAGTGCCACAAAATCCTGAAAAATATGACATTTAATTATTATATCTGGGCAATCACACTAATGAGCTGCATGAGAGTTTAATTGAGAATAGACTAATGAACGGGAGGCCTGTAATCCATTGAAGCATTAACCAGGGCTATGCAAGACTTGAGATACTGTAGGAGAGAGCATCAACTGGGCACCTGATGCTGATAATAGATGACATTTTAATAAAAGCTTAGAATAAGGATAAAGTAACTAATCAATTAAAAAGTTAATGAAAGATGCTTAGTGCTAGATTATAAGTAATAGGAGAATGTGAAATATTACATCTGAGGAACTGTTAACTGTATTTCAAGGGAGAATGCAGTTTGGATTCTGTATTCAGGCTTTTGGGGGAGTGGATGACAGTATCACTGGTACATGTCCGAAAATACATTGGCATCCAGGGTAAAGAAACCTGTGTTGCATCTTTTTGGATGCCTGATACTAGCTGAGAGTGTCCAGTCCTTGAGGGGTGAGATTAGAAGCAAATTCTGGCGCTGTCAGTTGTCACCAAAAGTGCAGCATTTGTAGCCTGGAGGACAGCAGCCCCAGCAGTCCTAGTAGTGCTTTTGAACGTGAGTAGGCTGAAGATGAGACGGCAGTGTGCTCGGGTGGCCAAGAAGGCCAATACCATCCTGGCCTGTGTCAGGAATAGTGTGGCCAGCAGGAACAGGGAAGTCATTGTGCCCCTGTACACTGCACTGGTTAGGCCACACCTTGATTCCTGTGTCCAGTTCTGGGCCCCTCAGTTTAGGAAAGATGTTGTCTTACTGGAGCGTGTCCAGAGAAGGGCAACAGAGCTGGTGAGGGGGTTGAGCACGAGCCATATGAGGAGAGGCTGAGGGAGCTGGGGTTTCTCAGCCTGGAGAAGAGGAGGCTCAGGGGAGACCTTCTTGCTGTCTACAACTACCTGAAGGGAGGTTGTAGCCAGGTGGGGGTTGGTCTCTACTCCCAGGCAACCTGTGATAGAACAAGAGGACACAGTCTCAAGCTGCACCAGGGGAGGTTTAGGCTAGATGTTAGGAAGAAGTTCTTCACAGAAAGAGTGACTGGCCATTGGAATGGGCTGCCCGTGGAGGTGGTGGAATCTCCCTCCCTGGAAGTGTTTAAAAAGAGACTGGATGAGGCACGTGTTACCATGGTTTATTTGATTAGATGGTGTTGGGTGATAGGTTGGACTTGACAATCTTGAAGGTCTTTTCCAACCTGGTCTATTCTATTCTATTCTATTCTATTCTATTCTATTCTATTCTATTCTAAAGTAGAGGTGTCAGTGAGGACAGACTGAAGGAGGAGTAGCCAAGAGCAGCATTTGGTTTTCATTAGAGTATAAGAAAATCCATGTCAGTGAAAATCATGTTGCGATTAGTCTCATATGGCTTCTTGTTCTTGCATGGAGATTGTTATAAAGTGTTTGTGATACTCTTATGCAAAACAGATAAATTGTAGATTCATAGAATGGGTTGGATTGGAAAGGACCTTAAAGATCATCTATACAATACAATACAATACAATACAATACACCAGGTTGGAAGAGACCTTCAAGATCATCACGTCCAACCCATCAACCAATCCAACCCACCTAAATACAATACAGTACAATACAGTACAATACAGTACAATACAACCCACCTAAACAACTAAAAAAACTAAACCCTGGCACCAAGCACCCATCAAGCCTCTTCTTGAACACCTCCAATGAAGGTGACTCCACCACTTCCACAGGCAGCTGATTCCAGTGGGCAATCACTCTCTCGGTATAGAACTTCTTCCTAAGATCCAGTCTAAACCTGCCCTGGCGCAGCCTGAGACTGTGTCCTCTTGTTCTGGTACTGGCTGCCTGGGAGAAGAGACCAACCTCTGCCTGGCTACAACCTCCCTTCAGGTAGTTGTAGAGAGCAATAAGGTCACCCCTGAGTCTCCTCTTCTCCAGGCTAAGCAACCCCAGCTCCCTCAGCCTTTCCTCATAGGGCTTGTCTTCCAAACCCCTCACCAACTTTGTTGCCCTTCTCTGGACACGCTCCAGTAAGACAACATCTTTCCTAAACTGAGGGGCCCAGAACTGGACACAGGACTCAAGGTGCGGCCTAACCAGTGCAGTGTACAGGGGCAGAATGACCTCCCTGCTCCTGCTGCCCACACTGTTTCTGATGCAGGCTAGGATTCCATTGGCTTTCTTGGCTGCCTGGGCACACTGCAGGCTCATGTTCAGCCTACAATCAACCAGCACCCTCAAGTCCCTCTCTGCCTGGCTGCTCTCCAACCACTCTGACCCCAGCCTGTAGCACTGCATGGGGTTGTTGTGGCCAATGTGCAGAACCCGGCACTTGGATGTGTTAAGTCTCATGCCCTTGGATTCTGCCCATCTGTCCAGCCTGTCGAGGTCCCTCTAGTTCCAACCCATGCTGCTGAGGGCAGGGACATCTTCCACTCGACCAGGCTGCTCAAGACCCCATCCAAACTGGCCTTGAAATCTTCCAGGGAGGGACAACCTGTTCCAGCATCTTGTCACCCTCACTGTAAAGATCTTCCTTTGTTTATCCATGCCAGCCTCCTGGTACAGATTCTGCTGAATTGTTGGAGCACACCAGGATAAACCCTTACTAACCATGGAAACCCACTGATGGCCTTCTTCTAAGAGACAGTAATTTATATGAAGGGCTGATTCAAAGAAATGTGTTCAATCTATAAAGAAATGTCTTCAATCTATAAAGAAATGTCTATTGCTGGCTGTGATAGATCTCCTGGAGAGAGAAACTCTGAAACTACAGGCTTCAAATTTAAATAATTTTCTTTCCCCAAACCATTAGGAAGGACAGACGTGCGACAGGAAATAATAACAAAATGTAAAACTATTCTTTAGGCTTATAGATATATTTCTTTATACCCCTGTTTCACCCTGGTAAGGTATATGAAAAATAGGCAGCAAGGCTCATGCTTTACAATCTGGATCTGATTATGAATTCCAAATTTAAAGAATAAAGATATTTTATCTATATGTGGTCTCCTAACATCCTGGGCTATCTGGACTGATTGTAGGCATCAAGTTGAGCTTTGGAAGGCATCTCCGTCTGTGCAGACATGTTATGAGGCTGCCTAGAAGGTACAGTATGACTTTCACAGCCATTAGCACAGCATCTGAAGCAGAGAGTGTGGTTAGAAGGACTCAGTGACATTATATTAACAGATACCATTGAAAGACTGAACTGTCACAGAGGCATTTTCTTTCCTGTTGTAACCTTTAATGTCTGATGAAGTCTCTGACTCCAGTAAGACCAGACATCTCTTTTGGCTCAGCAGGAAATGGTGGAATCCACTTTTACTCACATCACAACAGACAGAAAAAGGGAAGTATGCATTGACTTTCAAGGCATTTCATTTAAGTTGACTCATAATGCTTTAATTGGTTTACCTAAAAGTCATTAATAGATTTGCTGAAATATCCTGCAGTCTAAGCCACATACTCGGTTTCAAAACTGTCCAGTGGTTAAGCTGCAGCCCTCACAGAGCTTTCTGATAAACCAGACCACTGAGGAAAAGTGTGGGGTCCTAACACTGTGAGGCAGGTGGCTTGGATGAGTCAACCATAAAACAAGAGAGAGAAGTAGGATCTCTTGCATGCTCTTCTCTCTGTGCTGATCCACATCATGCTAGCCTGAATTCCAGTCTTACCTCTGAAGTTTCAAAGGAAGTAAGAGAGAACAATTATGTGCTGCACAACTGATTGAGCCTGTCCTTCTCAGAGCATTGTAATTGGAACATTTGGATTTGCACAATACTTAGAGAGCAGTGATGATTTGACTGTCATTCCAAATGGGGTTAATTTCACTCCACTCACATAAATTCTAAATAACAGACTTTTATAGGACGGATTGCAGGTATCAAAATGCAAGACTGTAGTGACCTCCTTTCTAGTCCTGCCAGTCCAGTGCTTGAGAGATGAGTGAGTGTTTATGAGCTCCCGGATCTTTTCCCAGGACCATTGCTGAGGGCTTCCCCATCAGTTGGGGTGGGATGAGTGGCAAGAATCCCTAGAAGATGCAGTGAAGCCTCTTTATCTTGCTGTATTCAGAGAGCTGGAAAAAAGAACGGAAAAGTGTTTTGGTTTTTTTTTTCTTTTTATGTACAAGTTACTGATATCAAACTTCATCTTCATGTATCTTTCTTTAAGGACTGACGACAGTCTACAAACACCTGTGCCATACACTGGGTTATCACAAGATGGTCACTGGATGGTTTCTGTTTTTTTCCACCAGAAGAGCACATCTATACTCTAGCTGGTTTTTGAACTGGAAAGAAACTAAAGTAAAACCAAAGCTCCTGAGCATTTTAAGGTATAGTTATTTGTACTGCTGCTTTTGGTCCCTGCCATGTTTCTGGACCGAAGATTTAAGTCAAGCTGAACATAAATTTGAGTTCTGGTGTAACTACAAGGAGGACAGAGCACTGGGTGTGTTTCCCTTCCATGCAACTGGCTCCTGAATGCAGCAGTGATGATTTTTACATTATTTGTGTTTACTAACACATTTGGTCTCTCCCATTTCATCTTTCTCTGTTGCTTACACACGCATATACATTCACATAAAAACAAAAGAACAAACTCCCTTTAAGCATTCATTAAAATCCTATAATTTAGCTGAAATTACATTTAGTAGGGGTACAGCAGAAAAAAAAAAAAAGAAAAAGAATCACTGCTAGGAGATAACCATTCCGGGGTGAGCAATGAATGGGCTTTCAGAGGCAAGACAGAGTTTGCCCACAGCAGTTTCAAGAGCACTCTTTGGATGGTAGCATTAATTTCTGTAGTTACCAAACACTGACTAGAAAGGGAATGGAAATTGAGGTCTCTTTTTTGTGAATATAACCACCACGCCTATGCATACAAGCTGTGGTGGATGAATGGCATGAGGGTTCACAAAAACATACAGTCTCTTTCTGAAACAGACTGTAACAAGAGAGATATGTGAAGAGCATGTCCTCAGAAGGGGCTGATGGATATTTTCAAGAGTTTGAGGTATTTTAGGAATTTCCACAGTGGAGGGGCTGGTTAGTTCATTTCTTGTGCAAATAAAGGCAGAGCTGCCATGGATTTAGATGCAAGCTCTTCTCCACACCACTGCAGAGAGCAAAATGATGACCAAGTTTCTTAATATCACACTCTCCCTTTCTAGCCCTGTCATTTAAGAGTACCTTGGGAGCACTGATAGATGAGCACAGGTCTCAGCAATTCCTTATTTTCATTGGCCTGACTGAGGATGGCAAGCAGTGGTCTGAGAGGATCTACTAGGGACCCTGGAACAACATTTTGGGATTACCTTAACTATCAGGATATGCCCTCTAATCTCATAGTTGAAATTGATTAGTACCCTCAAAGAAAAAGTTGAAAAAGAGGAAAGCAAGGAGATATGGAGAAGCTGAAGTGGAGGTTTAGCTACAGATAGTGGCCTATCATGAGTCAGAAGAGGAGGAGGCTCTATAGGACTTTCAGTGAAATTTACTAAGTATGATTTCACATGACAGAAATTCACATTTTCATGACAGCAGTTGCATCTAGCCTGAAGAATTAGCTCACCACAGTTTATGGGCATTGATAGCTCCCAATTGCTCACACATTGGTTTGGGAAACAGCTTGGATATCCTCTATGGGATGACAACCTCCCCAAAGTTTGAAAGATCCAGGCTGCAATGTTCATTTTTCATAAAGAACAAAGTGCATGATTTTGCATCCAGTAGAAACATTGATTCAGAAACTATTGACAAGAATAATGAGCTATGAAACACAACATATACTAGCATAAATTCATGCTAGTGGAAGCATATATATATACTAAATTACTATAAATATTTCCAACCTAGCAATAGCTATAACTATGTTAATAACAACAATGGCTTAATGGCTGTAGATCCAAGACTCATTCTTTGTATAACAGGGTTAATAGCAGGACTTGGTGATCCCAAGGGTTCTTCCAACTAAAGGATTCTGTGATTCATTAGGAAACTATAATGGGACATGGAGGCATGTTCTTACTTTTACAAGCCAGAGACATAAATGCCATTGATTTGCCTGTGTTTTTACCTGATAGTCTGCTTAAAGGTCTTCACATAGAAATCAAGGCAATGATGCCACTCACACCATGCCTTCAAATCAAGAATTACATTTTTTAAAAAATTGTTTTATATAGCACTGTCTTGGCTTCACTGAGTATGTTTGAGTAGATCATCTGGAAAAAAAATACAGTTTAACTGAGTTGGGCAGTTTTAACAGCAAAGACACAGTATTTTCAACATAACACAAGGTGATCTGGGCTGATCCTTCTAGAAACCAGAGGTTTCACAAGTCACAAATACATGGCAAGGTGTTATATAAACGAAAGCCTACCATGTCATGCCTTAGTCCACAACAGCCATTATCCCTGGAAGTCCTCATGTGACATGAACCCTGGCTTTCTCAATAGCTTGTTCACTTTCAGAGGGAATAGCTGTGCTCTCAATAGCAGTGTTCATTTCAGCAGGAAAAGGATCCTGAAAAGGTACCAGTCTTTTCCAAGGGAAAATGATGGGGCAGGATGCACACTATGTGGAAAATGCAGCTGTGCAATTTAAGTGCTGCCTTTGCTGTTTTGATGGCCTTGCTCTGTCCACTTCGTGCCAGCTTGCTCCACACAGTACTTTGACCTGAAGACAAAAACCCATAGATGTAGCAGCCTCTGAAAAGAAGCAGAACTGGAGCATTTCTTCAGCCTTGCTTCTTACTACCTTTAGCAAGGCTGGGCAAGTTCATGTTCCTAGAGTGACTGGGGGCATAGACATGAAAAGACATTATTACTGAAAGGAGGGAAGAAAAATGGCAGGTGAAGGAGAGGGATAGCCAGAGTGGTATGATACATGTCTATCTACTGGCTCCTAATAAATCAGGTAACCATTTCTCAGTACATTATGGGACAGAGGGTTACATTCAATGCACACCTGTTGTAGTCTATAAAAAAGATATATTTAATATTCAACAAATGGAGTGATTAATAAAAGTTAATAATTTTATTAATCATAAACAACCCCCATGAAAAATATTAAATAAAACCAATTTACAGGTTGGGGATGTTCGGTTGTGGAACAGATACCTCACCAGCAGGAACAAGTAACAATTTAAACAATAGGTACAAAAATATAGAAACAACAAACAGCACTTTAAAGTGTAAAGAAAAGGAACCTCGGCAATGAAGCTGGCGGTTGCCCACAATGGGGTGGGGGAGCTCCAGAATTCCCCAGGGCAACAGACCTTCAATAGATGCTTATAAAAATCAGGTATTGTAATTGCTCACTGATCCTGATACCTCGTGGCACACGTTAAGATCTAGACAAACCAAAATGGCACTGACCACGTGGAAGCTGCAGGAACAGTTTCACTTTCTGTTGGTGTCCTCAGCCTATTGCTGAGGCAGGATTTGCTCCCGAAGGGTTTGTAGCTGAAAGCTTTGTAGAGAGGAGGTTCCTTGGCTGTAATCCTTTTGCAGTAGCGCTCGCTCCTTGCTCCAGTCAAACAAAACTGTCCCGGGGACTCAGCTCCTCTGGGGTTTCGCCTCTCGGCCCAGCAAGACGCGTGTCTGTTCCTGGGCTTTACAACGATGAGAATAGAGAGGGTCTTTGCTGTCTTGTCTGGGTAATCTGAAACACAATTTGGTGTCCAAGTGAAGCTTATGGTTCCTTCCAGAGTGTGGACAATTGCAAGACCATTCTCTGGCTCTTTGGGCCGGTACTTATAGATTTCCTGAGACAATAATGGCCAGTAGCAGCACAGGTCTAGGGATAAAACCCTGGTATTGCAACTTATAGAAAGCCTTCTTTCCAACTGTGGCCCTAAGCATGCCCACCTGGCTCATTCTGGCTCTGAAACATGTTCAGGCAAGCCTAAAGAAGCAGGTCTACTAGCTTCTGCCTCATTGTCTGGTTCAGAGCAATTTTGAGTCTTTTTTGTCCATTCAGGATAACACGCCCTTGATAGTCTTCTTGGCTGGCCTTATATATGTATTAGTGCATTTTACACAGAAATAGTATAAAGCACAACTATATCACAAAACACTTCCTCATCTTTAAAATCTATTTAAAATTTAAAATCTAAAAATCTTAATAGTAAAGTTTTTCCTTTTGACTATTAGTCCTTTATTTTCTAAGATCAATTATTTTCAATCTATCAAATAAAAAAAGGACACTTAGCAGAAGCTTAATCACTACTTCTGCTATAATGACCCAAATTTATGTTAGTAACTTTAAAACATTCTCTTTTAGAGAAAAATGAAGGTTTTCTATGGCCTACACTGTATTTTCCCATATTCCAATCTGAGAAAACGTCTAGTGATGGTATAAAAATAATGTGTTTTTTTTCCCCTTGCCTAATGCTGATTTAAATCACCAAAACAAAGACTAATTTAAATCACCAAAACAAAGAGGCTGGGTTGTGAAAGGAATCCAAAAGAACTGTACACCCAACTCCAACTGCAAAGAGGATAAGCACATAGCTCTTCTTTGTTTGCACAAGATCCCAGCTATCTACTCCAAACTGTGAATGTTAGAAAATAGACCTGAAGATGATCTTAAGAGGTCATCTTGCCCATGTAGTTGACCCAATAGCAGGATCAGCATCCTTTTTTCAGTTGTCAGAAGTGTTTATCTGTTCTATTCCTGAAAATCACCACTTGGCAGAGACAATACAACCTTTTCAAACAATTGATTCCACTGTGCTTCGCTACTCAGGCAGAGAAAAACAAGCTTTTTGCTGCTTTGTGGGAGTGGTTAGTACCTTTTAAGACATATATTGGCCCTGCATTCAAAGCTAAAAATATCTCAAAGCTAACAATCTAAATTCAAAGCTAAAAATCTCAATTTCTTCAAAGTTAAAAATCTCAGTTTCTTCCAAGGGCTTGTATATTACATCTTTGGCTGGTTTGGGGGGTTTGGTTTGCTTTATTTCTGGCTTTCTCTTTTTTTTTTCTCCTTTTTCGTTTTGTTTTGGTTTTGGTTTGGTTGTTGCTTTGTGCTTGTTTTATTGGGATTTTTGGTTGGCGTTTTGTTTTGTTTTGGGTTTTTTTTCTGTTTGGCTTGTTGGTTTTTTGAAAGCTCTGAACGTTTTGGTTGTTCTCTTCTTTCCTCACTCTTGTTAGTCCATAGATTTCTGGAAGTATCACGATCAAATCAGACATAGTAGCCTGATTAAGACTGTGTGGAGTGGAAGGATTATTTCTCATGTTCTGCCATAAGTCTTCCTGTAGTCTGCCTCATCCACAATAGCAAAAGAGTATTGACCCACATTGGGCTTCCCATCTGTAGTAATGCCTATATAATTTGTGCTGTACTATCTAGCTGTTCCATCTCCCTCCTGTATTTGTGAATTTGCCTTGTGCTCTTCTATATTCCATCCTCTCTTTTTGCAGAAGGAATTTCTTCAATTTCTCGGTTTTGGCGTGGCATTTTGTTTGTTTGTTTGTTTGTTTTATTGTTAAACTGTCCCCCACAGTTGGTGGCAGCGTCTCCTAGTTTGCTTGCACATTGTATGTTCGCAGAGCTCTTTCTATTCCAACACGTCGTTAATCACAAATCCCTCATCTGTAGCAAATCCTCTATTGGTACCTCACTCAGTAGAACCTTATAGTGTCATAGTAAATCATTGGTAACAGCTGTCTGTCTCTTAATACACAGCTTGTACTTATCATAGGGAAATTTCATTGTTTGCTTACCTGAATGGCATTCTGCTAAATTTGGGGTTAAAAACTAAAAGAAATGGGGAAATAATTTGTTATCATCATTTAGGCATTATCTAAGATTTAAGTAAATCAAAATATGAGACTGTTTTCTTTGACTTGTCAACACTTACAATAACTTTACTATGGCTTATGGTCCTCAAAATATTCATCACCTGCCAGTAGACAAGTTTTCTTTAAGTATGTGTAATATATCTACAATATCATGTTTATAGATAGTTAAAAATTAAACTCAGAATTTATTCATATTTTGAAGGGGTTACTTATTTTGTAATATTCATAAAAATAATCATAGAACCATAGAATCAATAATGTTGGACAAGACCTCAGAGATCATCAAGCCCAACCTATCATCCAACACCTCATGCCATGTCCAATCCTTTTTTGAACACCTCCAGGGATGGTGACTCCACCTCTCTGGGCAGCCCACTCCAATGTCGAGTCACTCTTTCTGTGAAGAACTTCATCCTCATCTCGAGCCCAAATTTTCCCCCGGCACAGCTTGAAACTGTGTCCTCTTATTCTGGTGCTGGTTGCTAGAGAGAAGAGTCCAACCCCTTCCTGGCTACAACCACCTTTCAGGTAGTTGTAGAGGGCAATGAGGTCTCCCTTCTGCATCCTCTTCTCCAGGCTAAACAACCCCAGCTCCCTCAGCCTCTCCTCATAGGGCTTGTGCTCAAGGCCTCTCCCCAGCCTTGTTGCCCTTCTCTGGACACGTTCAAGTGTCTCGATGTCCTTCCTAAACTGAGGGGCCCAGAACTGGACACAGGACTCAAGGTGTGGCCTAACCAATGCAGAGTACAGGGGCACAATGACTTCCCTCCTCCTGCTGGCCACACTATTCCTAATGCAGGCCAGGATGCCGTTGGCCTTCTTGGCCACTTGGGCACACTGCTGGCTCATGTTTAGGTGGCTGTCAATCAGCACTCTCTGTTTGGCAGCTCTCCAGCCAGGTTTCAGCCTCGTAAAGATTCCTGTCTATCTAAGCTCAAAAGATACAATTTCAAAATAGAATTAACTTCATATTCTTGCTCAGATTCAGTCAGGATGAAGCATGATAAATCTGAGTTCATTATTTTTACTTTAATTATATTTGTGCATTTTGCAAGAACTTTAGTAATAAGTGCACAGGGTAAACAGACACAACCGGTGTGGTAGCAGCAATTCAGCCTCATGCTACACTCACCTTTTTTGTCAATTCTTCATAGGGGTTGAACATATAAATTAACCTCAGTAACTTTTTGTCACAAGGCAGTCAGGGATGTTGCATTCAGAAACGCAGATTCACAGCACAGAACTGTTTCAACTGCTCCATTCAGCAAGCTTGCACTCAGATTGCTGATCTCAGTTAATAGAAAAAGTCTTCACATTTGCCAGGAATACCATTTCCTCCTTCAGAGCATCTCTTCCACATTCACTTTCAAACTGTGTCCCTGATAGACATTTTTCAGGGAAGATGAAGGTGCTGAGTGAGACAAAGAAACAGAAGGGCATTTCCTTTACTTGGTCACATATTTCTTCTGTGAAAAAAAAGAGTTGTGGCAAAACCACACTGAGCTGTCAGCATTTTTCCCAGATTAAGGTTACTTGGAATGTTGGTTACTCTGTCTTGCTTTCACTCTATTTCAGATTGATGGCAATCACCTTTTGGTTTGGTTTGGCATTGGCACAGATACCACCCCCAGCCCATGAATGGTTGAGAGTTATTCAGAGAACAGATACAGTCTAAGGAATAAAGATACAGAGGTGTTTTGTATGTTTGTTTGTTTGTTTCCCCTTGTCATCATCACACAAAACAGACCTGACGATTCAAGATCACAGT
Source organism: Colaptes auratus (assembly GCA_015227895.2). Taxonomy (NCBI): domain Eukaryota; kingdom Metazoa; phylum Chordata; class Aves; order Piciformes; family Picidae; genus Colaptes; species Colaptes auratus. The sequence goes on from CM026897.1 coordinate 57,292,794, forward strand.
CCACAATGGCAAGACAAATATATACTGGAATGACAGAAACTTTGGGTAACACTGAAATACCATTAGAGCTCCATGTTCATTGACCATGAGGGGAATGAAGGATTTCAAAATAAATTTTAATAACATCAGACAGTTTTGTCTTTTTAAAGCCATGCATTTCTAATGACTCCATTTGTTACTCATGGCAATTTCACAAAACATATTTTGTCATTTGTCAGTCAAAACCCAGGGTTTTTGCTTGTGGACTGCAAAAATATTTCAAGAAGAAACTGAGTAGGAGTAGGAATAAATATTTGCATTGAAGAAGATTTGTTCATAGTGTTACATAGAATGTAAAATGATGCTATAATGGCTTAGAGAAATCTATGTGTTTTCTGGGGGACAGTTTCACTCGCTTAAACAGGCAACCACTTGACAAAACATTCCTGATACGGCAACTTAAAATTTGTAAAAGGATCTGCTATGGAAATATTTATTACTGCTCCCTCAAAGCAAGAATACAGAATTTTCTTTGAAGTGGAAGAGCTCATTCTCATTTTTAGGTCTGGATGCTTTCTAAAGAGCACAGAGAAAATAAAGTACTACCAAAAAAATTCCCAATACATTTGCTAATCAAACCTTACAAAAAGTACACATTTGAGGTTCACACTGTGCCAGTTTATCATTGGATGCAATTGGAAAGAAATCTGTAACCCCTCAAAACTATGCCAATGTTTAAAGAAAAATTTAATTAGGTAAACTGCCTGTGACTGCTTGGCTTTAAAAGCTCTGGCCCTTTTGTAATTTAGGATAGCACCAGAAAGGTCTAGTCTGCTGTGGTCAACAGGCAAGAAAGAGCTGGGTAATTGGTTATCTTGATCCATAGTCACTTCCACTGTATTGACTTTTCTCAAAATGGTTTTGAGGCTGCTCATGAGGTATTTTGTCTGCAATTTGTCTGTAACTCAGACTCTAAAATATTCATGAAACCTGAAGGCACTGGAATTAAGGGACAAAAAGTTGGCTCTTGAACTGCAGTAGAGTCACCATGAGTCACAGACCCGTATAAAGGTTACCCTAATATTCAAGCACATCAGTGTGATGTTAGACGTACAGTCTTAAAGTATCCACTTCTTCTCATGGCACTTTTTAATCTCAGTAGTTGCAGGGAGGTGGCCTGCACAGCACCCCATATTACTGGCTGCTTCAGGGCATAGTCAGATCCTTTGGTGTAGACATAATTGCAATATATAATGAGTACATTATATAATCCCATACTGTGTTATAATGCTGCAGGAAAAGGGAAATACTTCATGTGTTGTTTAAGTTGCTCTCCATTTTGTGTCCAAGTTGGAAATTTGAAAATACAAATGTGAAAGTGCAGCAGTCTGTTTCTGGGTAACATGTTTCTGCATGTTAGAAAAATAGCCAGGGACCAGGTAATGGAATTTGGGGCAATCTCCATAGCCTCCAGAAATAACCCTTGTGTGGAAATCTGAAACACAAGGCAATACAAACATGTTATGCTTTCTTTCTACTCTCTACTGTCAGGACAGGTAACTGCACAAGCTACTTTTGTAGGACAGTTTTGTGTGTCATTGCTGCTGTACAGTGCAGAATTACAGAAGGGCAGCCAAGAATGTGCTCTTGGATTTAAGAATAGAGTCAAGTACTTAAAAAAAAAAAAAAGCCTCTGTCAGATATTGTATTTCAGCCCTGTTCCAGTGAGTTGGATAGTTGCAAGACTATTTGTATTGACGGCTTGATCACTACTGATAACACTGTCAACAGCATGGCATTGCCACCTATAGACAGCAAAGAAAAGACAGCCATAATCCAAGCAGTTTCACAGGGCTTTGTACATTATTTTGAGGGGCGTATCAGATACTCCACAGAGCTGAGAGATGTTAAGGATCTGCCCTGTCCTCCCAGAGTGACGCCCCGTTCTGTCCCTTAGATATGCAGTCTTATAAAGGAACATTTGTTGAGACACAGTTTTTAAAAAATAGAACAATGTCCTTTCCACATCACCCTCTACAGCACATCAGCCACTGGTGAACAGATTGCATGCCAGTTTGGAAACACTTTAGCTGTTCACACATTTTTAAAATAGCAGCAATAATTTGCAGCCAAACTAGTATTTGAAAGCTGTGGATAGAGAAATTCAGGGAGAATATCTGAAAAGACATAAATTAACTCAAATTTCTAACTCTTTCAGACAGAGATAGTACAAAAAGTTGGAGATGTTTAGCCACTTTCTAAATGGCTACTCTCATCCAACCTTGTTGATTAATCCTATGACTGATGTCCTATGACATCAAGCATGTCTCTCCCAACATAGTTAGCACTTTAGGATTAGGTTTAGGGGTTAGGGCTTTTTTTTATGTAGAGTAGGGCTATCAGTTGGACTAGACAGTCCCAAGGGTCTTTTTCAACCTGAATGTTTCTGTGATACTGAATGATTATGTGATTACTCCTATAAAAGGGTACCTACCCTGAACATGTCACTTAAGTGAGGCATGGTCAACATTTTCTGAAAGATATATGTGGTTTGGAAAGGTAGTGTATTATCAAGAACATGTCAAGAAAAAGCAAAATCAAGAAGCTACAGCTGAGGTACAGGGCTGTGGTTCTTTTATGTGCCGTTTCTCAGAGGGCCTAAGACACTGTGCACTACTTTACCCTGTTCTGAAAGGATCATATTTTCAGCTGTGCTGCTGATTTTTAAGCACTTCTGTGAAGGCAATATGATAATATTTCATGTAGATTTGTAGTTGTAGATGTTTAACATGGCTAATAAAGTGGCTTGCAACTAAGAACCTTCTTTGCTGACATAAATATCTGTAATAAATTACATAACTTTCATCTCCCATGTAGACATTTGAACTTTTGCATTTAGTATAATTCTTATATGTTGGTTTAAGTCCTACTAGAATATCTGTAAGCAGGTTCTTAGGGACATTTTCAAAATAGAGAAAGATGCTCTGTTTTTGACAGAATGACATAATTCACACTCTACTTTTATTTAGGTTTGAGAATCTCTAAAATAACAAACAGTGGGTAAAGTCTGTGAAACCAAGTTTGAAAGCAATATAACTAATTTTATTTTCTCATGTTTCTGCCAATAAAAGTTAATAAAACAAATCCCTGGAAAAGTTTTGCAGTCCTGTCATGTTCACCATCCAGACAGAAGTTATATCTGTAATGTGCTTTTAATACAGACTCCCCATAATCAGGGAGCAATGTGTCACATAGAAAAAATGGCTTTGCCCTTCATGCATTTCATGTATAATATGGTCCTGAAACCCTCTCTTTTAGTTCTCTGCATGAAAATACATTATCATAAAGTAGACCACTTACTTAGGCAAATTGCCCAAGCAATTCAATTACTGCCAGACAGAAAATTGGCCCTGCTCTTTCACTCACTCAGGTCAGGGTCCTTCATGAGGAGAGGGAAGAGGGAAAGATCAGACAGAACAAGAAAATTGTCGGAGAAGTTACTTGCTTTTTGCAATCTTGTCTAGAAGATAATGCAGGTGATCTACAGAGTTTCAGAAATACTAAGCTGAATGTTTTAGCAGGTCTTACAAGAACAAATTGTTCCTGACTGTGTAAACTTGTTTAACTTTTCATTTTGTAGCACTTTGCTTAATAAAATGAGGTGAATGTGTGTGCATGTGTGAACCACAAAATTGTATTTAACAGCAACCACAATAAGGAAATAATGAAAAAAGTGCTTGTATAATTTTTATTTTATTTATTTATTTATATAACACATAAAATACTTTAGTTGGGGCCATTGTAACTGAGACAACAAAGTGCTAGTTACTGCACAGACTTTAGGAGGACTTGTTTCTTTGTGTATGGTGCATTGGCTTCTTTGGTAAACCAATATGCACACTGAGAACACAGAATTATAAAGCCCAGGGAGGAAAAGAAGGATCTGTCCAACTTGGTCTCCTAGCATATTGCAGTCATGAACATTGCATTGGAAAATAAATCTGTATTTGTCAGCATTCAGTTTAGGGTACATCAAGTACAAGGACTTTTTAACTGACTCATTTACACCCAACTGTACATGCCATCTTAACCTGTGTCTGTGTTTCCCAGATGTTTCCCAAAAGGGCTATTCCTTAACTGCTAGGTGCACAATGTGTGTACTGACCTGCTGCAGTATCTGTCTCCAGAATTAAAATCAGATCATGTCTGGCAAGTGTGAAATTTCAATTATAGCTTCTTATACAATGAACAAAAGACAGACATGAGTGGGGTGAGTTCATTCACAGATTGAAGGGTCAAAACCCAATCTCAAAGGAAGAAACAAACCTGAGGAGCCTAGCCAAACAACTAAACTTAAAAATGAAGCTCCATAGTCCTCTCAATATCATGAGAATTATTTTAAATCTGTCAGATTTTAAAAATAAACATTAGCTCTTTCTGTGCACTTTGGATGGGGCTCAAAACAATTTGTGAAATAAAGACCCTACTATTATCATCCTTTTGCAGATCGCTCAGCACTGAGAAAAAAAAAAATTCTCTGATTCACAGCAAAATCATAAGGACTGGCAGAACCAAAAAATTGCCTGTGAGCAGAATTTTGGAATATGTGTCCCTTCATGCAAGTAACTATATCCATCTTCAGCCACCATCCCAATCCTCACAGGAACAGATGACCAGATTTTGAAGTATGCTCGTGCGGGATCCTTGTAGCTGGTACACAGCCACCGTTAAAAATTGCATTTCCTTCCCAACCCTAAGAAAATTGCAAGGGCTGCTATAGCTACCCAGATTAGTACCAGATATATGGCTTTTTAGTCTGTATTCTTAGCTACAAAAAAGGAAACTAATGTTACTGTACATTGCACTCCTGATCATGTATCAGATTGTCTATGACTTTCTACCCCAAGGACAAGCTATCCTTGAAGTGCCAAGTGGTTTATAAAGTTAAAAAAAAAATAAAAAATAGAAACTATGCAGTAATGTATTACAGCCAAATATGATCTGATAATAACCACATTTGGAAGGTCTTGCATTTGACAAGGATATTTTGAAAGAAGCAGTATTCATATTCTCACATGCTGTAGCAGCATATTGATTTCTATTCAATCGTTTTGGTTTTTACCTTATGATCTTTCCCTGTCTTTACGTTGAAGGTTATATGAGTAGTGGACAGGAATTCCATGGCAAATTTATATCTTTTATTGATTAATTTATATTTCATTCAGCAGAGAGGAAAGCAGGGAAAGGAAGCAAGATTTCCATGTCTCCTTTCAAAAGCAAAACCATTTCAATTCACACTTGTGATGCAGTCTGTTTAACACAAAAATCCAAACTAATCAGAAGGATCCTTGGAAGAAGGTCAGCAGTTTTGGAGAGGTGGTGGCCCACGAACCCATGAGTGGCAAAGGTTCCTCACTGTCGAGGAATAGCAAGGCAGACATGGAAATGTGTCCGTTAGACAGCCCTCAGGCAGACTTAGGTGACAACTTAGTGCCAGTACCAAAAGAGCAAGGAATAAAACATTACACAAGTAACCAAGAAAGAAGGACAGGCAATGGATACAGAAAGAACAATTTATTTCTCTGTAGATGTTTTTCAAAATGTTTTTGGCTGAAAAGCCTTACCCTGAACTCTTTTCTATGGAATTTGGTTAACAGTAACAGAAGGTCAAAAGCTCATCAGATTGCTGTGAGCCTTTTGTTTCCAGTCTGGTGTTTCATTTCCTTCAAAGATTAATCACCTAAAGCCTCCACAGCACCACAGGTGAAAAGCTAGGGAGAAGAGGTGGAGGGTGAAACAGGAAGATCAGTGAAGAATTAGAATTTGTGTGATGCCACAAAAATTCTCACAGTGTTCTGCAGAGATCTCCACCGCTTTTTAAAGTCAGAAGAAGCACCAACTTATTTACAAATGACATCATGTTTCATTCACTCTGTAATTGGCCCTTTTTTCCTAACTCTGCTCTGGTGCTTCGATGGCCATTACTGAAGTAGAGTTTAACCCTGATATTAACCCCAGACTCTGCAGAATGTCTTTCCTCTTACCCTCCTCCCACAACAAGATTCATAGTTTTCTGTGTGAGTCATCCATTGGCAAGTTTATTTCACTACTTTGCAGGGTAGAAAAAAAAAAGTATACAAATATTTTGAATGGTTTCCAGTGTACTTCTGAAAAGATTAAAAAAAACCATAGTTGCTCTTTGAATATTCATGCCAACAAAAGCCATTCCAGCTGACCCCTCCTTTGAATAAATAGAAGTTATTTTCTAATAGTACAATTGATTTAAGAGGAATAACAAAATAATTTAAAACATAGTTAGGAAGCTAGCTCCCAAGTGTCCTTGGACTTTGTCCTCATATGTTTACGTATCTCCAATATAATTTTTCAGCAAGGAAAGCATACATATATTCTACTTTTAAGCATAAATTCTAGTCACTTTGACTTCAGTGGGATTAGTGTGTTTAGGGTAAAGCATTTGATGAACTTCTGCATTAAGTTGGATGCCTGAGTGGATGCTAACTCACTGTGTGTTTGCTAAAGAAGGCTTTTCACAATTTAAATTACTCCTTATCCAGTGCCTGTTTTTAGGACAAGCTTTTTGACATGGGCAAAAATCTTCTTATAAAAACATTGCACTTATTTACAATAATGTCCCCCAAACATGGTATGACACTGCATGTGCACTTCCAGATGCCTTTCTGTAGCGCTGTGACATTTCCTTCCAAGTAAAGTCAATCAAATCTAATAGTGAAAGGTGTATACAGCCATTTTCATCTCTATTGAGAAAGAGGAGACTCTCCAACAGAAAGTGCAGATATACACACAAGTCTAAAAATAATGTCTCCATTAAGTGCTCAGATACAGATTTTATTTGGCATTTGATTTGAACTTTTTTACTCTGAAATCTCAGCTAGCTGAACTTTAATTGTCTAAAGTGCTCTATTATCTGAACTAGGGTGCTATCCCCAAAAGTCAATAAATTCTTCAGAAAATTGTCCTGATTGCCACAGATTCTCTAATGAAAGGTCCAAGTTACAAAAAAATTTATTAGTGTTATAAGTCAATAAATCTTTTGGTGCAGGAATAATCATATAATTATAGTATTTAAAACTATTTCCATTTTTTGTGTTGGTGTGTTTTACATTTGAGTGACACTGACTTCTTTCTATGTTGTCTTAGATACATTTGCATAAAAATTCTTCTTTTAGCTGTAGTATATCATAGGGTTTCTGTTCTGAGGCACGAAAGGAGAATTTCAGGTTTTCAGGGTTTTAAAAAGTCTTAGAGTAATTCCATAGCATTCTACGCCTCTTTGATACAACTTTCTCCTGAGACATTTACCAGAAGTGTTTTGCCCTGTTGCAGCAATTTAGCCAGAGTTTCTACTCCTAACATACCCAGAAATTTATTTTATTTTTACCATAGACTTCAGAAGTGTGGTCATAACATGGACTGAACACACCTTGTGTGGATTCATTTTGGGTCAACCTGTCATTTGTTTTCAGTTTGCAACAGATGTAGGCAATGATGAAAACATGTATTTGTTAATTTCAGAATAGGAACCTAGGTCTGGATGATACTTAGCTGTTTTCTGTAGCTATAGATAGTGTCATGACCATAAAGTCCAAATGACAAGCCTATAAGACACTGCCTTGTAAAAAAATGAAAAATTAAAAGCTACTAAACCTACAGGATGGCCTAGAAAGATTGCAGGAGATACTAAAGCTTTTGCAGTATCATGCATTTGTCATTGGAATGGGCTGCCCAGGGAGGTGGTGGAGTCACTGTCCCTGAAATTGTTCAAGAGGGACTGGACGTGGCACTTGGTGCCATGGTCTAGTCATGAGGTCTGTGGTGACAGGTTGGACTCGATGATCTTTGAGGTCTCTTCCAACCTTTGTGATACTGTGATTCAAATAGTGATGGCTGTGAGTTGTCAGGATGTGTATCTGGAAGCCTGTGCATGTATGAGTAAACCACTACAAATCATTCTGTGTTTATGCGTTTCAGTTGAAAGACAGTTATTTCACAGAGATCTTTCCCTGATGAAGTAAAGTTAAATGGCAATGAGTTGCCTTTAATAAGGGGAAAATACTATCTGTGTGCCCACCGTTTAACAGGTAAGTCTGCTGAAAATCATGTTTAAAATCCATGTTGAAGGGTACACAGATTGCCAATGCAGCTTGGAAAGAAGGTGGAATGGTAGAATTGCAGAATGATTTCGTTTGACTGGGGTCTTCCAAGGGTCATCCAGTCCCGTCTTCTGACTGAACCAAGTCTAATTACAATGGTTTGCTTATGGCCATATGTGGCTGAGTTTTCACTTTCTTGCCTCGAAGGATGAAGGCAGCACAGCCTCTCTGGGCATCTAGTCCTGTGTTTGGCTAGCTATATGGTGGAAAAGGTTTTCCTTGTGACAGATTAGAATATCCCATTATCTACATTTAACTGCTTGCCTCTTGCTGTCTGTTATAGTTATGGTTTCAATTAAATTAATATTTAATGGGTGGAACAATTGATAAAAATATTAACAAATTTATTTTTAAAAATGCAGAAAATACTAATAAAACCTATTAACTGGTTCTAAATACTTGGTTGTGGAAAAGGTATCTCACCAGAAGGAACATGTAACAATTTAAAGAATATTATCAAAAAACCAGAAACAGCAAGCAGTAATTTAAACTGCAAAGAAAAAAAACTTAGGCAACACGGCAGCTTTGCCCACAAGGTGTGGGGCTCTAGAACTCATTAGGGCCACAGAGCTTTTAACAGAGCCTTATAAACATCAGATTTGCTGAGTTACTCACTGCAAATTGCTTCAGTCCAGTATATTCGGTTGCTGTATCTATAATCCCTAGAATATGTGGCGCATTTGAATTCACACCAACCAGCAGTGACATCTGCATGCAGACAGTGCTCCACTGGAGGAAGGTGCTTGTCCCTGCAGCTCTGGGCTCAACAGCTTTTGTAGCTTTACCTGCTAGGGAGAAGTTCTTCAGCTGCAATTTTTGCAGCAGTTCTTGTTTCTTCTTCCAATAAAACAAATCCGTCTCAGGGTCTTGGCTCCCCCATGGTTTGTCCCTCAGCCTGACAAGACATGTCTGTCTGCTCCTGGGCTTTTACAACGCATTACTGCAAAGGTCACTTACATCTTTCTGGATTAACTGAGGCAAGGCACAGATTCTGGGTTGCAAGGTAAAGCAGGGCTTGGCTTCTGAGATTTGTAAAGTAAGGTTCATAGCTCCTTTCCCAGATCTTAGGCAAGGCAAGGAATTCACTCTTTGGGCCAGTATTTATAGATTTCCCGAAACAATGATGGCCAGCGGCAACAAGGACTAAGTGATAGAAACCTGATATTTTAACCTATAGAATCAGTTTTCTCCAAACAAGGCCAAAGACACACACACCTGACCCACATGGACCCCAGAGCATGTTCAGACAAGCCTGGGCTCCTGTTCCATTGGTTCAGTGCATATCTGAGGCTTTGTCCCTTCAGGATACTGCCTCACCACGTGTTTTTGAGACAGGTCTCAACTTTCCTTGTAACCACTGTTATCTGTGATGTTAAGCAAACCAGAGAAGAGTTGCTTCTGAAAGAAGAAAATAGACTGATATTTTTGTTGCTATGGGTTAACTTCCTCTGGTCATAACAGAAGTAATGCAGTAGAAACTCAGATGTGCGTAATGGTACAGAGTGGTATGCAATTAACACTAATATGGCAGAAGGGCAAGAAAAGCAAGAAATAGTCTGAACTGAGGTATCACAGTCCTTGCAAGTTAATAGTTATGCCCTGACAATTTACATATGTTTTGTTGATTGAGTGAATGGCATAAGCAGTGCAGTAAGGGCAGAATAAAGGCCATTTAAGTAGCAGTCCCACACACTGATTGGGAGAGCAGTTAAGATGTGAGGTCTATTAGTTAAGAAGGCCATGCACTGGAAAAATGCAAATTTACCAGAACTCTTCTCTGTAGCCATGCAGGAAGAAAAATATGACACATGAGTACATAGGCCCTAGTCAACAGCATGGGGATGATGAGGTAAGGTGAAGATGCCATGACCCAGAGAACATGGTTCAATGGTTAAACATCTCAGTTGGGTCCCAAAGCAGCCTTTGCAAATTGCATCACTCATAGTTTGGTATTTTCTACTGCTGTTGAGCAAGGGCTGTTATTTGGTAGGAGCATCTCCCTGCCCTCACTTCCCTTGTTCAGGGTCAGAGCCAGCAACACTGTGGGGATGGGGAGGGTGGAAAATGGTTGCAGGACAGTCTTCATCCCACGGCCTTGAACCAGCTGCTCCATCCACTTCCTGTGCTAAGACCCTCTGCTGCTTCTTTGACAAAATGTTTCTGCCTGAGGGCTCAAGTTTTGATTTAGAAAAGCAATAGGCAGAAGCCAAACCAAAGTACATTAGGGTCTCATTTGCATTTTCTAGGACAAGCTATTAAAGACAAGGGAAACACATCTGCCTCCTGCATAAGCAGAGAGATGAGATTAACAGTGGCTGAGGATTCTGGATCAAATGTAAACTCCCACACAGATTTTGTTCTTTGATCATGCACATTTAAGGAAAAAAGAAAGGGCTTCTGTGAAACACAATCCAGGGTCTTACACAAATATCTACCTCAAAACCACATTACAGTCCTAATCTGGTTGGGAACGAAGACATGCAGACAAGAACTTTATCTTCTCTTGTGTGACTTACATTTCTCAAGACTAACACTAATATAAATCACTTCACAGGGAGTAAAACACAGCTCTACCTCCCAGAAAGGTTTTAACAGGGACTGCCAGAAAAATATCTCGTTCTTACAAGTGTGAATGCATCACATCTGCCTAAAGTTTTAGTGGGAGTCAGATATGTAGTTTTACTTCAGATGAATAGGAGCTGCTCTGGCTTTAGGCTAACATCTCCCTGAAAGCAGCACAAGACCTAACTGACAAATAGGAGTGCTGCCATTTTGACTGGGAAATGGTGTATCCAAAACAGCAGCTTGCCCCAACATAGTGGGTTGTTGGACTGATAAGTTGGAGGGGATAATATCACAGCTTTTCTGAAATTATGGGGGACTTCCACAAGCAGTAATGCAAGGCTGATTCAAAGAGATTCAGGGACTGTTTGTTTCCTCATTAAATTCAGGTATTTTCTGAATCAAACCATGCCTCCTAGTGTAGTTTCCCACTGCACAGGTAATCACCAACTTTGTTTGACAGACATCATTTTGTTAGAAGAATGGCTTTATTTCAAACCAACCAGGTAGCTATAGGTTCTTCAAAAACAAACGACTGTATTGTTCCCTGTTAATTTCTTCTTAAGTTTTCTCCAGAAGACATTATTCTAAAGAATCAGCCTTCCAACAGGGAGATAAAAAATGGATATGTTTTTTTCATTTACCATTACTTATACCTGGTGACATCTGAGCAACTGAATTGAGATCACAGAAAATGTCAGTTTGGGCAGACAGGCAGGTAGAGAGAGAGAAGAACAACTGGCCTTGCAGCCAAATTTAATTGGGTTACTGTGAATAATAGGGTTGGTTGGTGGGGTTTTAGTGTGGATGCTCCCTCTCTGCATCTACTTCCCTTAACTTTATGTACACATATGTCTATGTACATACATACATTGGTACAGATAGAGACAAATGCTGTATATATAGAGGCTACCCTATCTTCTGTGATGCCTCTCCACTTCACTTGTCTACTGACTCCAGCTGGCATCCAATTCTCACTGTCTGCCATTTTCCAGCTAGCCTGTTGAGCATTTCAAATTGTCTTTGAGCCTTTAAGCAACTGAGAATGGAAGAAGACAAAAGTTCTTCAGTATTGAAATATTTTTCACTGTGAAGTTTTCACTGGTTTTCACTTCTTCATTGTGAACGTATTTTCCACTCCTTCCCACTGTGTCCTACTGCATACACCTGAAAGTCTTAAGCCTCCCTAAAGATTTTGTTGAGATGGCCTGCAAGGAGCTGGTTGAAATGATTACATACTATATTCCTCAAGTAAGTGTCCAAACTGAAATATGTATTGCATGACAAACAAAGAAAAAGAAAAATAGTATTCTGCTATTATTAAAAATACAGTCACACTCTCTTGTTGTGCTATCAAAGAGAAGTAGAACAGACATGACTCAAGCATATTTAAAGATGAATAATACAAATAGAAGTAAAGGAAAAAAGAATTTGCTCCATTTTCTGAAAAGGAAGTGAAATTTTGGGAATACTATTGATCAAATGCTGTACAATGACACGATATGTTACATATGTGTGGTAAATCTTACAGAAGAAATGAGCAGATCATTTCTTTGACAGGCATTACCTATGATATTAAAATTTATTTATAATGTTGCACTATCACAGTAAGTCTTAAAGCATTTTTTCCATGCTAATAATAATAAATAAATTAGGCTTAATGAAATACATATTTGAAAATTTGCACTTGCTAAAACAATTCTTTTATTTGAGTCAGTAGCAAAAATCTTCATCCATTTAGACATTTAGTAAATTATTCTACACAGCTACACAGAAGAAATGCAAATAACTTGCATATTTTTTACATCATGTTGTGGTTTACCCAGCAGTTAAAACAGACATTTCCATCCACAGTTACTACATCTTGAGGCAATATTATCTTGAGGTACAAAAAAAAGTCATGTTCATTTTTAGTATCCCAATAGATAAGATTTCTACCAAACTGGATAAGAGGATTTTTTTCCTGTCAGACTTAATAAATGTGGCCCATTGGCCATTTTAGGAGGAAAATGTCAGTTCATTTCTGAGGTTTAAAAGGTAAAGCTTTATTAAGTAAGCAGATGTGCTAGTATTTGTATCTACATACGTAAACAGATAGATTGTGCCCGTGATCGAATTTTAACATGCATGAAAAATAAACATTCCACAATGACTTTTCAAGTCACCCTCCCTCAGCTTCCTTTCTATTCTATTCTGCTTTCTCTGCCTTGCAGCCTACTCTTCACACAGCAGCTAATGGGCTCTGTGTAGCTCTGAAACTGAATGGTGGCATCTCTTGTCAGACTTTGCTGGAAGCAGCTCCATGTGGAGGGCTTGATGTGTTCAAATCTTACAGGGACTGAAAAGACAGGCAAATAGCAAAAACTGCTGTTCAAGTGAAAATGGGGAAAGGAGTTGCTGGCATGGACTTCTTTGGCATCTCCTCAACTGTACAGACAGCTTTTCCCATGCCCTTTGGATTTCTCTCAACTCACTGCTCAATCCAGCAGCTTTCAACATGCACATCTGGGCATCAATGGATCAATGGGACTTTTCTGTGCAACTAGTTCAGTTTGGTCTTGTTTATGCACAAAAGAGGAGACAAGACAGTCCTGATATTTTGGGAGATTAGGCTTTGCACAGAATTATTTCAGTGGTATATCTAAATGTATTGTAATGCAGCTCCTTGAATTCACAGCGGTCAGCCTTTCTCTGTAAGCCAGTACCTACTTTGTGGAAGTGGAACATGAGCATTCTATACATGGACACCCTGTGGAAGAAGACCATCCCAGAACTCAGCTGGCTCATGCTGCACACCCTCTAAACTTCAGGTGTTTGAATCTGTTGCAGAGGTCTGAGTCAAAACCAGAGTCTAACATAAAAGTAATATTTTCACATCTGTCCCAAATCTCATTCTCAGCTGTCCTCCCAACAACGCTGAAGAGTATCATCCCTCAGCTTTCTGAAGGACATGAGATTTTCACTCAGAAGTTAATAAAGACAGTTGTAATTGTATCACTGAGATTTGAGTCTTTTCAGAGTGATATGGCTCAATTTTATTAATCCCTAGTCTCTATTAATGTATTATATCTGACTTAATTTTCCTCTTCCCCTGTTTCCTTAGATATCATTATACCTTATTGAAGCTATGTAAGTTATCATAGTATCAGTCAGGGTTGGAAGGGACCACAAGGATCATCTAGTTCCAACCCCCCTGCCATGTGCAAGGACACCCCACACTAGATCAGGCTGGCCAGAGCCTCATCCAGCCTGGGCTTAAACACCTCCAGGGACGGGGCCTCAACCACCTCCTGGACAACCCATTCCAGGGCTTCACCACTCTCATGGTGAAGAACTTCCTCCTCACATCCAGCCTGAATCTCCCCACCTCCAGCTTCATTCTATTCCCCCTAGTCCTATTACTACGTGATGTCCTGAGAAGTCCCTCCCCAGCCTTCCTGTAGGCCCCCTTCAGATACTGGAAGGCCACAATGAGGTCACCTTGGAGCCTTCTCTTCTCCAGACTGAACAGCCCCAACTCCTTCAGTCTGTCCTCATAGGAGAGGTGCTCCAGCCCTCTGATCATCCTCGTGGCCCTTCTCTGGACATGTTCCAGCACCTCCATATCCCTCTTGTAATAGGGGCTCCAGAACTGGACACAGTATTCCAGGTGGGGTCTCACCAGAGCTGAGTAGAGGGGGAGAATCACCTCCCTTGATCTGCTGGCCACGCTGTTTTAATCCTATCCCCTTGTTTATTAGGAGATGTATTATGCTCAAAGATTGCTAGGTGATTGAAATTGCATTATTTTCTTCATTTAATATCCTGAAACAGAGCTTAAATTTGAGCTCTTGTGGAACATGAAACAAACTAAAAAGACACAATAAAGTCAGCAGAGAGAGATATTTATTCTTTCTGTAATCAGGACAGTTTTTCACACACAGTAAAGGGAATGTTAAAAGTGACTCCCTTTGATGTAGTACAAACTGGCAGACATTAGAATAAGTGTGAATAGATTCTTTGAACCAGTTCTAGAATAAATATCAACCAATGATTAGTATGGAGACCACAGAAAACTCAAATATTGTACCAATATTATTTTATTCACAAAAGCACTAATTTTTATTTCAGTACCCTTCCATTAAAGGTCTTTTTTCACAAAGAAGGAGCCTTTTTGACCTGTATGCCCCTAAATAAGTAGATAATTTAAATCCAGCAAATTACCCAAAGCCTTTGCTTGTCAGTCTGAGTGGGAGAGGCCCCCATCCCTTTGAAGGACAAGAGCAGTCATCCTCCAGAGTCAAGGAAACATAACATGCAGGTGATGTGCAGAGAAGATCCAAAGGATGAAAGCCCTGCCATAGAATGCAGTCTGACACTGACCTCCAAACCTGATACTGCTGGCAGTCCAGCATGGGCTGATGAACATAGGTGGCATGGCTTAGAGTAAATAGGAAGAAATGCATTCTTCTAGACAGAAATCAAGGAACAGAGTTGGAGATGCTGTCCGTTGTATGTTCTCAGGGCCAGATTGGGCACCTGTGTTAGTTTTCCACAAGTCCGTTGTTTTGGTTGCTTTGCTTTTCCTTTGGTTCATCATTTGAAATAAAGTTTAATGTCTGTTTCTGCAAGACCTGAGACAGACTGAAGGACTCTTTGAGTTTAGACCCTCTCTGTTATATGGTGTCTTACCAAGCTTCACTAAACCACAGCATTACTAGCTCATATGAAGGCAGGAAATAAATACATAGCAGCAGACACTCCCCAGTCTCCCACTAAAATCTGAAAGTAGCTTTTATGAAGCTAATAATCCTGTTGTGGCCTAGTAGGCATATGTCACGGGTTAGGGCTGGGTTAGCCAGTAAAAAGTGACAGACATTCTCTATTAAAACCTTACCTTTTCCAAAGAGGAAAAGAAAGGGAATAAGAGAGAGAGTTATGTACTGGAAAAGGAATGTAAAACAGCTTTAATTGAAATACCATTAATAAAATAAAATATGTACAAATATATACAAAACTAACATCAAACACAGCCCCTCTGATTACAGTTAGTTGCTGTCACCACTGATGCTGTGGTGGAAGTTCCATACTGGACTCAGAGACAGGGAGGAACCAGATTCAGGATCTGGATTCTGGAACATATGGATTGGTATCAAAGGCAGAACAGAGTCCTCCTCGGACACTGACCACTGAAGAAGAGGAAGAGGAGAAAGAAGTTTGACCCTTGTGATCTCTCAGCTTTATAACAAATACAATGTATATGGGATGCTTTGTTGATTTAGGGTCACCCGAACTGTCCTCTTCTACCCACAGGCACAGCCTTGTACCCTGCACCCCCAAAGCAGCACACAAGATTTAGCAGTGACCTTGGCCTACACACCAATCCTTGGTACTCACTAGAAATACTGAATATTCTCACTACTAGAAGCAGACAATGTCTGTGAATATATGCTGTTAATTTCAGAAACTGCAGTAACTTAGGAGAGACTGAGCTGAAAAGTAAAATCACTAAGCAGAGCTAGTTCTGTTCTAACCCAAACCAGGAGAGTATAATTACCTTAACAGTGTTAAACATATTTATCTACCATTTTTTATCATTCAAGGTACAGAAAGTAAAAATAACTGACGAAATAGTCTGAATCATGTCTGCAAATCTCCCTACAAGATGGCAGAATACAGCAGATACTTGATCAGCCATTAGCAATCATTACTGGGTTAATGTGTGTGAAATGAAAGAAGTTGTGAATACAATCTCTTAAACAGCACTCAGCTAAATGGGTTATTTTTCCATTGGTAGCAATATTAGTATGAATCTCTAGTGTTTGTCAGGAGGAAATGGCAAAAATTATCACAGCCATCCTATTTTAATGCTGGAGAAACCTGATGAGTGGTGAATGATTCTTAGTATTGTAACTGCCTATAAAAAAGAGGATGAGAGTGTAACTTGAGAGCATTGTTCATTTTCATCCCTTCTGAGATCCATTACTCTAGCATGCTTTTTTCTCTTGCGTTCCTAATACCTCCACATTTGATCCTCGAAGCATGGAGAAGAAAGCTTCATATATTTCCGACATGCGAATAGCTATTCCTTCAAACATTTTGAAAACCAAAGAAAACATTGTAAGCAATTTCAATAAAATAACTTATTATGTTAAGATGAGTCTAAATATATTTTGTATTTCCTCTCTTGTGTGCTGTGAGCAGGTGTGCAATTAACTATATAAGTGCACCATACAAGTGTGTAGAGAAAAGTGTGTTGTGGGTGGAATGCACAACTTGCCATGCAATCACCTAGTATTGAAAAACCACCACGTTTTCTGAGCACACAGGCTTCTTCCATCTGCTGTACCATTCAGCTGAAAGGCTGCAGCTGTAGCTAAATCACTCAGTGAAATCTCCATTCTCAGCACTGAGAGGGACAGATACCACATCTCTTCAGAATGGCTGCTGTTGTTTCTGATTTAGCAATTGAGTTGTGTTGACATGGAAGGTGATAAACCAGAAAGTCAACAAAAATATCAAAGTGCTATCCTATTTGCTGTTTTTTTATTTAAAGATCCGGTAACTTTGGTCAGGTTGTAACAGGGCCAGTAGGATGCATATGGCAGGGACAGGCCTTGCAAAGAGGAAACAGTCAATGACAAACCTTACCCTGATCAACATGCTACATGTGGCTGCCTACGACATTCCCAGTAATCTGCTCTTATCTTTCAAGCATTGGCTTACATTGAAAGAATTGCAGCTGGGTTGTAATGAATTACTTCAAGGTCAGTCGGATATAGTGTGAAGCAGAAGGCTTTCACTTAGAGTGGCCACTAAGGGCTTTGTTCCGCACCCCAGAAGAGCATACATATAGATTTAGTTCAGTGGATGCCATTACATCGTATAAAAATATTTATAGTTCAGTCATTCCTTTTTGAATACAAAATGTCCATATCCATCCTTAGGGAATTAAAAAGGAACTTTTTGGAGTCCATTTTCCCTGGACATTGTCCCAGAATATAACTGGCCGCAGTCTGGCTGTACCGTTCACTAATGCAACTCAGGCTGCTTAGATGCTGTCCATCACTCACTGTCTCTTAGAGTTTGAACTGCTTCTCTAAAACAATGCTTCAAAGAAGTAAAATCTTCTTTGTTCCAAACAAAGCCAGCAAGCAGTGCACATACCTTTTCAGCAATCATTCATGTTGTCAAAGACTACTATCATGTTCATGCCTTCACCTGCACCTTCTCAACCTAGAGAAACACAATTCTTTCAAATTTTTACAGTGGTGATATTTCACAGGATTTTTTATTTTCTTATCTGTCTCCTTTACATTCTCCACAGTCTTTCTTACAACTTTCCTAAAAAAAAAAAAATGCCTGAACTGGGATCTAGCTGAGGCCTGGCAGGTGATGCCTAGAAAATAATAATTTCCTCCAGCATCTTACACATCACATTCTGTCATTATATTGCAAAAGAAGACTTCCCTTCTTTTCCCCCAGCAACAGCAGACTGCTGACTCAGGTTGAATTTCATACCAGCTGTAACTCTCGATCCCTTTTCTGCATTACTGCAGCTTGCTACTTACTCTCTTAATTTTCTGTGCTTCATTATCAAAATACTTCACATTTGTGTCTCTTGATTTTAATCACAGTATCACAGTATCACTAAGGTTGGAAGAGACCTCGAAGATCATCGAGTCCAACCTGTCACCAGAGACCCCATGACTAGATGTTGTGAAGAGGTTATTAATTTTATGAATGAGGTTATTAATTCTATGAATATGAAATATGAATTAGGAAAATAGTATTTTTATTATCAAATTATTAATAACCGATGAATCAACAACTTATATACATGTTCTAGTGCACGTTCGTGAAATACATTCCATGAGTGGCTTAGTATTATGATTAGAACTTAATTAAACTATCTACAGACTATTTATATATTTTATACAATGAAGGGTGCAGTTCCGCCGCTTGGCCACTAGATGGCGGGTCGGCGGAACGCGGGCGGCTTCTGGCTATATACAGCAATTTTACAATCTCTCTGTGCGTCAGCGATGACTGTGCTACACGCGGATATTTTGAACTGAGTGCTAGTGGGTGGAAAGCACGTGGAAGATACTCTGTAGCTGTTGTTTGTAGCAAGGTGGGGGTCCAGCTGACTACTGCCGCTGGACTGGTTCCGGGTCGGGTTCGGCCCATGGGGTCGGCCCTGGGAGTCGGCTCGCACGGCAGGGCGGGGCGGCGGTTGCTGGTAGGCGGGCTCAGAGGTTCCTGGTCGGACAATAGCTATGGGGTCGGCCCTATGGCGACGAGTCTCGGGGCTGAGACAGTCTGGGAGAGGGAATGCGGCTACACCGAGCTGCGGCTTCTCCGTTACTGGGCTTAAAGGAACAACGGGACGCTCGGAATAGTCCCGGGGCTAGGTATATGCGGACTCGGTCTCTATCAAGTCTCTTCTCCCTGACAACTGGGCAGATCTTACCCTCGGGGGCTGGTCCAGTCTTCTGGTGGCACGATAGGCTCTCCTGGAGGTATGACTGGCTGTGGTGATGCTGGCTGCTCGGGCTCAGCGAAGGTCCTCCCTCTGGAATGCTTCTCACATTGCAGAGGCTTCAGTATGCATGCATGTATAATAGAAGCTAACAACAAGAAGCTCAATGGCAGAGGCTGTGGCTCGAGAGCTGCTCTCTCAAGCAAATACAGAGACAAAGTAAGAGAGGGGGCAACTTGTTTACCAACAGGGGTGATACTTATAGATTCCTCGAGGCTGGGTTTGGCCAATGGGCACTCTCATAGGCAACTGGCTTCAGCCTATAGAAAGCGTGAAGCTGGAATTGCGCCATACTTGGTGTTTGCACAAGCACTGCATGCGGTGAGTGCGTGCTGGCCTGGCTAATGCCTTGGCTTTTGTCTTCCTCCTGAAGGAGGGGAAACCTGTCCACATGCTGGGACCAGATCTAGTATCTGGGCAGAATGTGCCTTCACCACACTAGCCCATGGCAGCAAGTGCTACATCCAGTCCCCTCTTGAACACCTCCAGGGATGGTGACTCCAACACCTCCCTGGGCAGCACATTCCAATGACAAATGACTCTCTTGGTGAAGAACTTTCTCCTCACCTCGAGCCTAAACTTCCCCTGGTGCAGCTTGAGACTGTGTCCCCTTGTTCTGGTGCTGGTTGCTAGAGAGAAGAGGCCAACCCCTTCCTGACTACAACCACCTTTCAGGTAGTTGTAGAGAGCAATGTGGTTGCCCCTGAGCCTCCTCTTCTCCAGTCTAAACAACCCCAGCTCCCTCAGCCTCTCCTCATAGGGCTTGTGCTCAAGGCCTCTCACCAGCTTTGTTGCCCTTCTCTGGACACGTTCAAGTGTCTCGATGTCCTTCTTAAACTGAGGGACCCAGAACTGGACACAGGACTCAAGGTGTGGCCTAACCAAAGCAGAGTACAGGGGCACACTGACCTCCCTGCTCCTGCTGGCCACACTGTTCCTAATGCAGGCCAGGATGCCATTGGCCTTCTTGGCCACCTGGGCACACTGCTGGCTCATGTTCAGGCGGCTGTTGATCAGCACCCCCAGGTCCCTCTCTGTTTGGCAGCTCTCCAGCCACTCTGACCCCAGCCTGTCGCTCTGCATGGGGTTGTTGTGGCCAAAGTGCAGCACCCAGCACTTGGACTTGTTGAATGCCATCCCACTGGACTCCGCCCATCTGTTCAGTTGGTCGAGGTCCCTCTGCAGGGCCCTTCAACCCTCTAACTGACCAACATCTGCTCCCAACTTGGTGTCATCTGCAAATTTGCTGATGACTGTCTCAATCCCCTCATCCATATCGTCAGTGAAGACATTGAAGAGGATGGGGCCCAGCACTGATCCTTAATCTTTCATTTCAGACCATTTTTTCTGATCAGGAGTTTTGATCCTTGAGTCTTCAATATAATTCAGCCCTCCAGGGTCAGTGTTACTGTGCAGAGAGGTAATTCTGTCACTTTACTCTGCTCTGGTAAGACCACACCTGCAGTATTGTATTGAACTCTGGCACCCTCAATACAGGAAGGGCACAGAGCTAATGGTACAGGCCCACGGGAGGGCCATGAAAGTGATCACAGGGCTGGAGAACCTCTCCTTTGAGGACAGGCTGAGGGATCTGGGATTGTTCAGCCTGGAGAAGAGAAGGATCTGCAAAGACCTAATCACCACCTCCCAGTACCTAAAGGGGGCCTGCAAAAAGGCTGGAGCGGGACTATTTAAAAAGGCCAGCAGTGATAGGATGAGGGAAAGTGATAGTATGAAGAGTAGATTTAGATTGGATGCTAGGAACAGGTTCTTTACAATGAGGCTAGTTGAGCACTGGAACAGGTTGCCCGGAGGGGTGGTTGAGGCCCCATCCCTAGACATATTCAGTGAGGTTTGACAGGGCTCTGGGTGACCTATCTAGTTAAGGATGTCTCTTCTCAGTGCAGGGTGGTTGGACTAGATGCCCTTTAGAGGTCACTTCCAAGCTGGATGTTTCTATTATTCTCTTTAAAAATTCCAAGAGCATTCTTTAGAGCAAGACATTAATGAAAATTCTGAATGAAGCAAGCTCTGCAGAAACACAAATATGCTTCACTAGAATAAACTGCCAGTTAACAATCTATTGAGAAGTCTTTATGGCACAGACCAACCAGCTATATACATTATGGTAATCTCTTCTATACTGTGTTTTCCATTACTAAACATCACACACAGCCCAACACGATATAAGAAGTTTAATAAAGACAATATATGTCATGCTTGCTGCCTTTTTTTTTTTTAATTAAACCAGCTAGTTACATCCTCAAGGATGCAATCAGATTGGTCTGATGGGATATATTCTTGACAAATCAGTGTTGCAAGTATTTTATCACATTCATTCTCCTCTAGGCATTTATGAACTAGCTATATAATCATCAGCTTTATCATCTTCCAGGTATTAAAGTTATCCTGATGAGTCTATACTTCCCAAGGTCGTATTGTTGTCCTTTTATTAATAATACATACTGCATTTGACCTTATCCTGTGCTTCACAAGTTCTTGAAGACAGTAACAAATGGATCATAAAATCCTTTGGCTACTCTGAAGTTCCCTAGCTTGATTTTCAGATACCTCTTTATCTTGTGTGGTTTTAAATTTTCCAGATTTTTCTACACTTTCTTACTGTGCCCTATGTTTATCCCTGTGTTAAAAGAATTTGCACTAGGCTAACAGCAGTGGATATAACAGTTTTCTATCAGAAAAATTCTCCAAGGTCTAATTTAATACCATAGAGCTAACCTGGACATTCATCATCCATTTGTGTTTATTTTTAATCCCATGAGAGCATTTAGTGCACAGAACAACTTTTGGCATCTCTTGTTTTCTTCATATGTTTAAATATGTTGTGGCTTCAGCTTTTTCAAAGTGCCTCCTGTGATGCAGATTTTTTTTTACTGATTGCTTGTAGAATATTTTTGGTCAGGATATGATGTCATGGTTATAAATGGGCTAGAGTTCATGAACTAGTATCCATCATTATTTAATAAATCGTTTCTGATGGCATTTTGTTTGACCTTCTAGCACAACAGCTGCATATCTCTAATGTTTTGGGGGCAACAAATATTCTGAAAAAAAAAGGATTCTGGGACTCACAATGGCAGTTGTGGCTATTTCCTTAATCTTTCAACATGTGTAGAAGACAATGTGGCCCACTGAGAAGCATACTGTTTCAAAACAATAGTATGTTGTGGGTTTTGGAAGGTTTGGCTGGTTGGCTGGTTTGGGGGGTTTTGGTTTGGTTTGGGTTTTGTTTAGTTTAGTTTTGTTGGATTTAGTTTTATTCTAATGAAGACCAAGAAAGGTAGAAAAGTTTCCCCAGTGTAGATCTGTGTCTCCCAGCTGCACTGGTACTGCAGAAGATTCAGAGTAGTTTCTGCACCTGGAGAAGTACCAGGATGCTTTAGCTGAGTATGTAGCTTACACTGCAGGAGAAATACAACCGTGATCATCCTGCCATACATCTCTCCTGAGAGCTAGGACAAAGGGAGAAATAAAAACATGGGAGCAAGTTGACCAGAAAATCTGTAGTCTCCACCAAATTTAACTGAAGATGACTCTGAATAACCAAATATATTTGACCCTGCTTCTGCAGGAAGTTGTACCAGATGATCTTCAGAGGCCTTTCCCTATGTGCTCTGATGACCCTGTGAAGTGGCACATGCCTCAGCTGTGCACTTCCACTTGTGTAGCTGAAGAAATGGCTCTTGATTTCAGGTGAAGACACCACAACAGCTTCCATCTTCTGTTACACATACTTTCCACAAACTTTTGCCAGCTGGAGATGAAGGACACCATGCTGGGTTTTTGGTTCAAAGATAATTTCTTAATTATAATTACAGTAATTTACATTATATTTCATAATGAACACAATGACAATGTGTCAAAATTGTTCTCATGCTGTGGTAAAAGGCACACTGTTTGTCCTCATTTCAATAAATAAACATCACAGGGTACACTTATTTGGTATTTCTTCTTTCTGTTGCCCTGTCTTGAGCTTTTCCTTTGAGTGATTGTTTCCATAAACCAGCAATTATTGAAAAATTAATTTTATCCTCTGCTTCTTTTCAATATTTATAATATTTTCTTTAACTTTTTGTTGTATAATATTCCTTAGAAAATCCAACTTATTTTTCTTTCCTTTTGGACCAGAGCCACATCACTAATGTGAAAGAAATAATGAATCAGTTGATCAATTAGTTGAATTGATCGCTCTGTTTTGACATTCTGCATTAAGTAATAAATGATTGCCAAATCCTAAATGCTTTTAAAAACATATCTAGGAAATCAATAACACAGTAACTGCATTTTAAACAGAAGAATGAATAGAGCTATGCAGGAGGAAATGGGCAGCCATAAATGAGGGTTTGCCACAGCAGTAGGGATTTCTGCTGGGTTTTATTTTCATTTCTATGTGTCTTTGCTCACATTCTTTTTCTGGTAGTCACTCCATTTGCATGAGGAAAATCAATAGTTCACCCAGAACTTTAGTAACACATGACCGCAGGAACTTTGGGATTTTGTGGGTACCACCAAGGCACAAAATGTCCTCTTTGCTGTACCAGATTGTCTTCCTAATTCACAGTGAAATGAAGAGCTGTACAGTTGTGTGATGTATCCAGCCAAGCTAACACTTGCTATACCAGCTCACTTTCTCTTCCTCTGCATTCAGACTTCGTATTTTCACTCATCCTTCACATTTTCCCACTCCCTGAGTAGTAATTTCACCTGTTTCATTAAAGTGCTGCAGTGAGATTCAACACATTTCTCTAGCTACCTGGTCTTGTGAATGTTTCCTTTCTTGCATGTTCTTAAGTTTTTTAATTGTTGTGCTCTTTTTTATGTATTGTATCACCAGTCACAGAAATGTAAAAAAAAAATATATAATGTTAGTATAATGATTATCAAGGCTCCTTCAATGAAAAATTTTTACATTTGGAGCCCAAAGTGTTTAGGGAGCTATGCCATCAGATGTTCCTCCACCCCCTGGTCCATTCTGTGAACATCTTAAGGTAGGAACTGACAAAACAAATGTACCTGCAAGTGATTTAATAAGCACAGATGTTCTCTGGGGAATTAAAATTCCTTGTATGAAAAGCTGGCTTCATCAAAGTAAATGATGATGCTATTCATTTGAGTGACTCCAGGGTTCACTCTCTCATTCAGTCAAAAAATGCAGTGGATTTGGTATTTAGTTTTTTGGTGGTTGTTTTTGGTTTTGGTTTGGTTTGGTTTGGTTTTGAGGGTGTAAGACAGAATGTACAGTCTGAGAATCAATTTCTTGACTGTGACTTCTAGCACACCTGAGTTTTCATAGAGGACTGCAATATCACATTTTTGTGAGCGAGAGATGTCATGTTATCGCACAAACTAGATTTGCTCCCTTCCCTTGAGAGGAATTATACCACAAGGTAGTTCTCATGGCTCTGTATGTAGAGACTGTGTTTCCCTGAGTGAGCAGTTCAAGGCAATTTCATATAATATGTATCATCTCCATTTAATGTGCAGATCAAGAAAATTTCATATGGTATACTGTATCAGGTAAACACTCCCTTTCATTTTAGCACTTTCAAAATCTCACACATTATACAAACATGTCAGAGATAGACGTTGCCTATGTAATAGATTTGGGATTGCCTGAAATAATCAAGGAATATTAGAAGTTGGAACAATTATTGAGCTGTCTGCTCCAAGCATATGTATTCATAGTGAGTTAATTCAGCAATTGTCAGGAAATGTGCCCAGGAAGAGTGAGAACTGAAACCAGATATATACTCCCTAGCAGATACTTCAGATCTAATACAAGAGCTGCTCAGTTTGATGTTTTTATTGCAACTCCTTGCTGAGCTCATCAAGTTTAGTTATAGATCCAAGCATGTAAAAGACCAAGGAGTTTCAGTTGAGCTTAAAGGAAATCCCATGAGGAGAAAAGGGAAGCTAACAGTGCCATAAGATTACTCCAAACTTCAGAGATACTTGAGAATTTAGCCCCTATTCAAACACTCAATAACTCCTGAAGTAAGAGCTTTTGCAATTTAAAAAAATAATAATCTTCTTCTAGATTGTATCTTTTTCCTTCTGCTAAAATTAAATATTCCTTTTAAGACAGCTTTGGCACACTAATAGTCCCCTTTGGTCACAGTTTCCTGCAGGGAGGAACTGATTACCTGAGGGTCAGATGTGGTTAAGAATCTGGTCATTTAAGGTCGTCTAAGAGGGAGTAATTCTAATAATCTGTTCTAAAGAGGAAAAAGGCAGAGGTCTGAAACAAAAAACAAAGTCCAGAGGTGCTATTACAGGCATCACTTTTCCACGACAGTCAGGTAAGAAGAAAAATGATGGGTCAGATGATGAAATTGTTAGTATTGTACTGGTTAAGTAGGTTATTTTGCCAAATTTAAGAGTGTGAGATAATGGTAGGGTACTGGAAACAGAAAAATGTAAACTACATAAATAAGCCAATGACATTTTTCAAACAGATCATGAAATCTGAACCTACAGAAAGACTGTATTTATTCCCACAAGTGTATCACCAGACAGTCTAAATATGTTTCTTGAATCCACAAAGAATTCTCAGATGCAGCTTTCAAGGACACTTTGAAAACCATAATTTACTAGACCTAGAAATACTTTGCATTTCTGTTCAGTCAGTTGCAATCCTCAGACCTACATGTAAGTCAATCAGTTGGGACTTTTGCTGATCATTACAATATCTCTGAAACAACTGTTGCAACGTGGTGTTCTAAGAGATGTCCTGCTGAGGACTGTGTAGTCATACATATGGGTCCTCACCTGCAGTGCTAGAGGGTATCTTCCCATTGACTGCAGAGATCAAGTCCACAGTGGCCTCTGCTCACATGCGAGTAGTCTCTCAGCCCTCTGGGAGTCTCAACATTGTAACTGCACAAGGAGAGTTTCCCACAAATCTTTCTTGTCCTAAACACAGTACACCTCATTACACATGTTGTTTATGTTATTGGCCAGTTCAGAAACAGAAGTATCAGAACGCAGAACTGTAAACATGAATGTGGAGAGTGCTCTATGAAACCTACTCACTCCCATCAAATGTCTCCCTTCTGTTTCTGTTGTCTTCTCATTAACAACTGTCAGCCTTTTATGCCCTATACTTCTTATGCAGGTATCCTCACTTCTTTACAGAAGGCCTGATCCCCACAATTTTGGGGCTACAAGCTTTTGCCAGATAATGTGGGCATGAAAAGGAAGGTGCATCCCAGACAATGAAGGATGTGTTATCCACCATCCTGTGATACAGACATAATCACCATCCTAGAGACAGACATAATCATAGAATCATAGAATGGTCAGGATTGGAAGGGACCCCTGAAGGTCATCTAGTCAACCCCCCTCTGCAGTAAGCAGAGGCATCCTCAACTAGATCAGGTTGCCCAGAGTGCTGTTGAGCCTCAGCTTGAATATCTCCAGTTTTGAGGCCTCAACTACTTCCCTGAGCAACCTGCTCCAGTGTTCCATTACCCTCAGGGTAAAGAACTTGTTGCTAACATCCAATCTAAACCTGCTCTTTTCTAGTTTGAAACTTCTACCCCGTGTCCTGTCACACCAGGCCTTTGTAGATGTGTTTTCTTCTTCTCTGTGCTGGAGATGCAATAGACACTTCCGCATGTTCATCTGTTGACTTGGAAGACAGAACCTGAATTTTGAGACAGATATTAGAAGATAAAGTACAAGAGTGCTTTTCTAGTCATCCTCTATAATTAATTAATGAATTGGGTTTTTTCCCCCCACTTTTAAGTCAAAATAATAAAATGAGAGACTGCATGAATGCATACTGATGGAATTCTTAGCTTCTTGGTTAGTGGATTAAATTTTTTAAAATCACCTTAGATTTTAACACCCCATAATTAATTAATTTATTTCCTTAAGTGCTCCTCTTTGTATTCCTTACTGTTCATATCATCCATTCCTCAGAGCTCAAGAATGGTGCTTTCAAACAGAATTTATCTTCAGATTGCTTTTCTGTGAGAAAAACATTTAAAATCACCATTGGTAGAAGTGGCACAAATATGTTGTGATGAATGATGTATTTCAGCTTGAAATCATCTGTGATGGGAGTTGTGTTACTGTAAATACTTTATGCTTCTTCTATGCTTTTTAAGTCACTATTTATCTGCAATGCAAGTGTACAAAATTTATCTTATGGAATTGTAATTATTTCTGAATATTGCCAGTCTCACGCTCTGCTCTCCTCTGTCTAACAACAGGGACACCAACAGGCAAATCCCTTGAATGAAATTAGCCTGATACTTCTTTTAAATTATCTTTTTTTTTTTTCTCTCACTTCCTTTCAGGAACACAGAAACATGCAGACTCAGTATCTTGCAACTCCAGGCCCTTGAGATAAAATTGTATTTTGACATGATTATGCAGAAAACAGAAGAAAACAGGTAATTCCCATAAGTCTTCTCAAAATATTACAAGTCTGATTGACAAGGGCAGCCTTATGCTTTCTATGAGGCTAACCTACACAAACATAATGCATCATTGCAGCATCTCTTCAATCAACAAATGGCTGTTAATGATAAACTTGAAAGTGTCCAGTTACTGGACTTTGTAAGGAATTTTCATAATATGATTGTAGTCTGGAAGGGATCCATCCATATATGTTTAGGGGGAACTAAGTCATTGCAGATAAAGTTCATAATGGCTCAAAGGTTCAAAAATTTTAAGTAACAGGGAAGATATTACAGAAAAATATACTAAATGATGCAAACAACTCTCTCAAACAAAGTAAAATTAAGACTTTATATCCAATTTTTAAAAATGAAGGTTTACACTTTGACCAAAGCCTGCATTCTAGGAAAGAACTCTGTGAGCAGCTCAGAAGACATTTTAGATAACCTGACAGTTATTCTGTTCATGCAGGAATTACTGATTGAAATGTTAGGGTAGGTTGAGGAGGTCTGACCAGGGAAGGACTAGTCCTTTCACACTACAAAAATGTATGATTCTGTTAAATTAAATGTTCTGGTATCATCATCTTGATTGCTTCAAAATAATATGTATATTTTGGACAATCTATCACAGGAGGCACAATGTGAATATAATAACTTCTAGGAGCATCCAGGTGTGAGGTAAACAAAAGTATTGCAGTAGATCAAAAGTCATTCCTACAAACAAACAAACTTAAAAATTTAATGAAAACAATGTAATGAAGATAATTTTATCTGAAAAGCTCGATAAATATACTTTGAAAAAGGCCACTATCACCACAGGCATCATTTTATTCTGCAGAGGCAGAGAGTCAAAATTAAGCCTTATTCTGCAAGTTCAAATAATTCAATTTGGGTTTTAAAATAATTTAATCTTTAAAGTATTAAGCATGTTCAAGTCCAACATGAAGAAATCTTAACATTTCAGCATTTTACTCTCCCTTGGTTACACTCAATAGAAAGACTGTAACAAAATATTAAAGAAAAAGCCATCACTTTCCTGAAGTCAAATCAAATTGTGTTTTGTGGTAGCCGCACAATCAAGTTACCATTTATTTCACTGCAGAGCCTATTCTGGATTCATTGGCAAATTAAGCTATCATTTGGGTGTTTTGGCAAAAATAACTGCCTTTGAATTGTCTGCTTTTCTCTTAAGCTCACAATATTGCGCAGGGTGCTGCACATTCTGGATGAATCTGGACAGAAAAGTAAACGGCTTTTTGCCCAAATGGGAAAGCAGAAGCCTTTAAAATAGCTGAAAAGATGGCATCCATTGCTTGCTAAGTCTTTTTAAACATTTGATCACTAAGACATAACATGTCTGAGATCAGACTAACCTATATGTTCCAAGGGCACTTTCCTTGTGGCTCTTGAAGAAGGGCTAGCAGTAGTAGACTGCACCCCTTCATGAAGCACAAGCAGCAAAGCTGCATTGTACAGCACAGCCTTATCTCTCACTGACAAACCAGTATCCTCCACACACCCTAATGTCTTGTTCCTGAGGACTGGATGTTGCCCATGAAGTCCTCAAGCCTGGGGTAGTTTCTGAGCACTGGGAGTCTTCACAGCATGTGCTTTCATGTAAGGGTCATGGCATTTCATAGCCACCCCTAAGCCATACAGCTGGCATCTTCATGGTTTTCTAATTTTCTGTGCAGCCTGGACTTCGCAGTTGTCAAATAACTTCAGATTGCCTGAAGGCCTAAGAGCAGCCCACAAGTAAAATGAGACAGAAGTATGTAGATAGCTTTCCAGTGTGAATCTGCACCAGTCATCAACTACTTCATATTCACCATGCCTTGCAATGTACCTCAGTATGGTCAAAATTCAGATAAATTAGACTATGGCAAGAGCTCTGCATTTATTTCTGAGACTGCATTTTGGACAAGCAGGTTTGATGTTATTTCTTTGACAAGTAGGTAATGTCTCCTCTCTTTAGATATGTAGTTTATCTGAATTTTCACTCAGGTCCTTTTCAAGATGTATCTCAATATGCAAGAGCCAGAAGTCACACTGAAATTCTATAAGGTTATTCTTTGAAAACAACCAAACAACAATCAAACAAAAAATATCCCACAAACACCTAATTGCTTTAATTTTGTGTGTGTATTATTGCAATAGCAGCATTATTGCAAGGCTGGTGATTTCTTGCACTCTCCAAAGTTTTGGCAACTGGCCTCTTACAGTCAAGGAGTCATTCCCCAGAAAGTCAGTGCAAAAAGGCGATACCATTCATATTTCTTAAAAAATGCTCTGTCCTTTGAAAACAAACAAACAAAACAGCAAGCAAACAAAACCACCACCAAATAAAATAAACTAAACCAAACAAAACTCCCAGACAAACGAACAAAACCCACAAAAGCTATAAATAGCTGTAAAAATTCATGGGGAGAGCAAAGGAATTTGTTTTCACCTTCTTCCTTTGTACCGACAACTAGAGAGTTCTGAGTTACTAGTGCAAGACGTTGAATTTTAACCTTTGGGCAAAGTATTTTCTTGCAGCTGCAGAAAAATGGACACTGTTTATTGCAGTAACCACAAACCAGAGAATTCTTTATTGCATCTTGGAGAATGGAAAATAAGTGGCATTAATTTGTATTGAAATACAGTTTAAGACTTCTTATCAGCGTTCAGACTGCACTAAGACCTTTGATCATCTTCTAGACATGTACTTAAGTGAGTGTGAAAACAGACCTGTGCTTGCAAAAACAAACAAACAAAACCAAACAAATAAACAAACAAAACAAAACCAAAACAAAAAAGCACCCCAAAACCCCCAAACAAAAAAAAAAAACCACAAAAACCCAAAAACCACAAAACCAAAAACATGTGTCCTAACAAGACTGCTCTTGGCAATTCAGCCAAATACACACATATGCTGTACAGTACTTCACTGGATGTGGAGATATCTTCTGGTAATAAGGACTTCAAATTCAAATTCCCCAGACTGCTGCCTAATACTACCTGGAAGCAAGCTTGACCTTCTATCCACAATCAGGTACATTCTGTATCTAGCTTTGTTAAGGAACTGCTAAATCTCATGAGACTGGCTCATTTCACTCCTGTCATAGTTTCTAAAGCTGTAAAACACTGTTCTAAAGCTGCTCAGAAAATGCCAGATAAAAGAGAGTTGCAGGTATAGATGCCATCACAAATCGGGCTCAATTATGATTTAATTTAAAAGTAATTATTTAATTTGTTATTTTGCAAACTCTGTTTCTGTTTAAATCATACTGTTGCTTTTTTCTTACACCAGACTTACATAAAATAGAAATATTTTGTTGCCATAGCAATGTTTTCTCCCTTTATAATTCCGTTACTTCAGGCTCATTGCAAACTACACTGTATAGCAAGAATTCAGAGACAGAAAAGTCTTTCAGATCATCTCCATGCTCTGGGCACCATATGGTTGGTATCTAAGGCAAGTACCAGAGCTGATAAGTTTGTTACCTAGTGTCATCAGAAGTGGTCTAAACTGCTGTGACTTTAATTAAGAGTTATATGATACAGTTTAATATTTTTGCCACTAGCCAAGCTTGTTTTCAGCTTTCTAGTCTTCACATTCAGTACAGACAAACAATCCACCCTAAATAACTTATTCACCACTTTTGTGTATTTATAGATAATCAGTATGTTAAAAATGAATTTATAACTCTCCATCACCTTACAGTATTTCTGTGACTGCTCTCAAAAAGCATTTTTTGCTCTCACCTCTGGCTCTATTTACTTGACTCATGCCATTGGAAGGCCTGACTGAAGATCTGGGCAAAACTTTTCACATCTGCTTTAGACTGAACATGTTTTTTATATTCAGTGGGATGCATAAAATGCATAAATAACAGGGCCAAAACAGGTTTACGCCTCCATTACACAGAATAAAAAGATGGAAAAATAAATGAACTAATGCGTAAGTAGCAATGAATGAAAGTAGCACTGACTGTAGTATTACCGCTGGCAATCGTGTAACATTTTGCAATGAATAGTAGGAGTCGTTGCTAATCAAATGCATTTTCTTCACTTGTGTATTCCCTTCCTTAATATCGTATCATTTACAGTGCAGTGAGAAACCTGAAACATAGCATCACTGTCATTGCAGCAGCTGAAATGCACTAAGAGCTTTCTCCTCAGGGGAATAGGAGAGTGCTGCACACCACAGACAGACTGAGTTGTTTTTCAGTCCTCAGGAGCTCAACGATCCTCTTTTTTTTTTGCTCTTAATCTCTGCTTAAAAACCACCTTCTGAAGCACACTGTCAAACTCAACAGCATGGCTATTTCTACCAGGTCTGGACGTCTGTATCTAATCATAAATAAAAAATCACAAATGAAAACATAGTCTGGGGTCCTTGCAACCTTTACCTAAGTCAGTTATTTTTCTCCCTTGGCTTCAGAAAGAGAGAAATATTTAATAATAACCTTATAAACAACTCAAGCTTTAAATAGGTCAGGGATTTGAGCTGGCATAACATTGAGCACAAATTTGCTTTGTGAACAGTGTGGTGCTCACTTCATCTCAGGATTTGATTAGTAGGACTGATTTTATTACTGGGCACAAAAACTCCCTGTTCTTACGGTCATACCATGCTTTGAGCTACTCTTTTTAAAATAACTGCTCATTGTAACTATTACATACAATAATTCATGCTCACTGAAATAGTGTTCTCCCTGCCACTGTTGTCTTGATATTTAAAACAAAATCCATAGGAAGGAAATGGCACATACCTGACAGACTGGGCTTGTGGAGAAGGACATGGTGCTCTGGACTTTACTCTCCAAACTAAGCCCAAAGGAAGCCCTGGGAGAATTTGCAGAATTCAGCTGGTGCAACCAAATCATGGGGCTTCTGTTTGTTCGGTCCAGAGCATGAAACTGCTGTGTTAAAATATTGCCTCTTTCCTTAAATTTGTCTTTGAATAACTGAAATCTGCAAAATAAGTGCAGTAGCTGTGCTCTGGAACATCATTATCATCGTGTCCATATAACAGCCTCCAGCCTTCTAGCACAGAAATTGAAGAACTCATTTCTGGCAAAAGGATCACAGACTGTACCTTCAGCCAGGGCTTTGCAGTCAGTGATTACAACTTTATATTCTCTGTGAATTTGATATGGGAGAGGAGCCTCATATTTCAGCATGGATGTTTTGCGGCACCTTCAAATCTCCCACTCACAGTTAGATGGGTACCTTGTAGAGCTCACCTCAACCTGCTGTTTTGACTGTCACTACCAGCTTAATCATGGAAGCACATCCATTTCTTCTAAGTAATTATTCTAAAACTTCTGGTTTGTGTGAGGAAGGTACTAGAAGATGATGACTTCAGAGTGTCAATAAACCATCCAGTTCTGAGAATCCTGCAAATACAAATCACATGCTTGTTCCCTTCTTGCATGCACAATGCTTAACTGCAAGTCCTGGCAGAAGCACACTTCTCGAGGGAAGCAAGGACTTTACAAACCAAACATTCCCATGGATTGCTCATAAATATTTAAATATTGCTTGAAGAGTGATTTTCAGAGAGAAGCAAATCGTGCAGATTATTACCATCTTCTTAGTGAAAACACTGAATCACAAAAATCAGTGGCGTACTCATGATGTACTCCTACTCTGTGTTAACTGAGATAAATTTCTTTTACAATACAATTTGCCCTCATCTTCGCACATGGAGAAGGATCCCACCAGGCAAAATTCTACCCTCAAAAATATACACACAATGCCTACAGAATTAAGAACAACCATGTAAGGATATAGTTCAACATACAGGCCAGAATTTTTGATTGCTTAAAGCTCTTCTGAACCAGGGACAGCAGAATGGAGAAAATTATTTTCAGTTTATCAGAACAATGACTTTGCAGATAATCACACAACACAAAAATATCATGTATTCAAGTACACTGTGTACAGGAAGAGGAATGGCAGCAGATATTAATTTCTACTTGACTATACCTAGGAAAACCATCATGGCAATTTACCAAATACTCTACTGAAATGGCCTCCTGTGCAAGGGTTTTAGAAGAAGAAAAATGAATTTTGCTAATGAAAGACGAATTCTGTAGATCTCTTTTAATCTTGCTGAAGTCAAGTAGAATGAGACCTGACTGTTGCCCTTACTTTTTTGGGGATAACCCTTATGAGGAAACACAGCAAAACCCTCAGTTTAAAGGAAGAGGGGGGAAAGGTGGTCACTTTTGAAATTCATTTTACAAGCAGTCTGACAGCACCCTTTGCAAAACTGAACTGCAATAGCTATTGAATTTCCAAATGCCACTAAGATGTGTGGCAAATTTCTATTGAATGCTATTGAGTATCTTTGACAAAGCCTGATGAGCACATTTTCTTGCAAAGGCACTTCAAGGCATTCTCTGCTCCCTAGGACACACAGTAGTACCTGGGAGAATATGATCCTTCACTGTGCATGGGAAAGAGCTCTCTCCTGTATTTCTCTCAGAACCATCCAAATAAAAGTGTGCCTTGACATATCTGGTAGGAGCCTCAAAACCTGTAGTCACTGAGGTACCTGCAGTAATGTGTATGAGATTCTTGGCCTGATGCCTGACTGCCCCTCCCTGACAAAATGTTCAAGTTCCAAACATTTTGGGGCCCTCAGCTAAAGCAAAAAAGGTCTACCATTTCTTTTATCAGCTTGTTCTCCATCTTTCTGCCATATTGATTATTACCATTTGGCAATGGTACTGTCCATGAATACTGTCCAGCTGTTCTAGAGATCGCACTACCATACAAAGAATTGATTTCCATCATCCATACACATCTATCTACAGCCTGATCTAAGTCACAAGACATGAAAAATTAAATGGATGTAATGAGAAGATGGGAGGAGCAGAAGACCCTGGAAGCCAACACAGACAAGCATGACAAACAGTGGTTACCCCATACCAGCTGTTGGCTTAGCCCTAGCCATGTGTTTTATAAGGGTCATGATAGAGAGTTCAAAGGAGGAACCTGCTAAACAGTAGCATGGAATGGGGTGGTCTCTGCAGGGAGAACCTGAGGGAAGGAGCAGGGTGGTTGCTAGTCCTCTTTTCCATGGTTGGTTAGTGTGAGAAGCAGTCAAGCATATCTTTAAACTGTTTTTTAACATCTAAAGAACTTTATATGGACAAGTCTTTCTCAGAGTGTTTTCTTCTTTGGGGAGACCTTATTGCTGTCTACAACTAACTGAAGGGAAGTTACGGCCAGTTGGGGCTTGGTCTCTTCTCCCAGCCAACCAGCACCTGAACAAGAGGACACAGTCTCAAGCTGCACCAGGGGAGGTTTATGCTGGATGTTAGGAAGAAGTTCTTCACAGAAAGAGTGATTTGCCATTGGAATGGGCTGCCCAGGGAGGTGGTGGAGTCACCATACCTGGAGGTGTTTAAGAGGAGACCGGATGGGTCGTTTGGTGCCATGATTTAGTTGATAAGATGGTATTGGGTGATGGGCTGGACTTGATGATCTTGAAGGTCTTTTCCAACCTGGCTTATTATACTCCTATTCTATTCTATTCTATTCTATTCTATTCTATTCTATTCTATTCTATTCTATCCTATTCTATTCTTTGGTTCTTTTCCCCTCCTTCAAAAAAATGCACAAAAATGTGAACTCTTGCATCTCCCCCAGACAACAGGAAACATAGTATTATGTGCTCAGTTAAATCACAGAAGCCAAGACACACCTCAGTGAAATTCATGTAGGCTCAGTCCCTTGAAAACACATATTTAAGCAGTCATAGGTACAGGCAGCTCCTAGGAAAAAGGAATCTCCAAAAGGTCAGATTATCTCCAAGCATGTTGCACCTTTAATTAAATAACTAACCCTTTCGGGATACCTCAGCACTACTCGAAAGTTGCCCCTGGTGTTTTACTGCACAAGGCATACTCATCTTCATCTAGTGGGAAATGACCGAGATTTTAAGTGGTTGCTTAAGGGTTGTGCAAAAAAAGAGCCTGAGGTCTAATGATTTACAGTTAAGCAGTAGTTTCAAGACAAATGCTGTTAACTGGAGAAATCCCTCTTAGGTATTCATGTGGTTGAAAGACTAAGTGAACTGCATATTTCTGTTCAGTAAATCTGTGGTCAACTTGATTACTTTAATATGGCATCTGAGGTGGCAGGATGAGGAAGTGATTTATTGAAAAACCATCAACCTAAATATGTATCAGACCACAGAAAATTTCCCAACTCCCCAAAGGCCATTTTTGGATTTTTTTTATTGGACGTGTACATTTGGTGGGTTTTTTGGTAACACATCTAGCTTAAATGATAAACAATAAGTGATAATAACAAGCAACTAGTTCCCACAGAATAGAAAGTAACTGTGTAGAATAGAAAGAGTGACTGCTATTCTACTTTCTCCTATGCCCTTTGTCAGAGCTTCAAAGTGTCTGTTTGTTGCTGTATATTAACAGCAGTTTTTTTACAAATATTGAACTCCAAATCCTAAGTGGGAGCTCTGCTGAGCAGAGATTTGGTTTCTGGAGATATGATTTTCCAATGGAGCTGACTGATTGTGACCGTTTTAGGCTGTGCCTTTAAGAAAGGGACAGTTGCTGAACTCTCTGGCTGAATGTTTTTGATATTTAAACGAAAACAAGATAAGGTCTAAACTAATTTCATTGGTACATTGGTAGAATGCAACTTTAAGTTCTGTCTGTCTCTGTCTGAGTTCAGTCTGTTCTCTCTGTTCGTGTGGGCCTGTTTCTCTCTCTGAAGCAACAGCTTTGCTGGACAGGAGCAACCTTGAATTAACAAAGCTAACCAGATAAGAAAACTAATTCTTGCACACGCTTTGAGCTAACAGAATTTTCTCCTTAATTGCCTTTCTCTCTCTCTCTAACCCTTTTTGAGAAAAAAAGGAGGTAGGGAGGGAGAGTGGGGTATGGGGGGAACCCCCCTGGCCAGCTGGAGGGAAAAAGCTCTTCTATATTACATTCATTGCTGTATATTTCTGTATATATTGTGAATACTGTATATTTGTGTACATATTCATTACATTCCATTTATGCATGTAAATATAGCTTATTTCATTTGCTTCTCCAACTGACTTAGCTGTGGTTTCTTTGTGTGTGGGGGGGAGAACTTTCTCACCCTACCACACTGATTTTCCAATCAGAGCTATGTAGAGTGTTCCCCTGTTAGAAATACATAATGTGATGTGTGGGACATGCCTTGCTGCTTCTGACCTGCACTTTACAAAGCCTTAGCTGGTCACAGCTGGGGTCGTCAACATTTTCAACCCCGCCTTCAGAGCAACCCTGCACGAGACACTGCCAGAAACCCTGGTGTAAGTCAAAAACTGGTCCAAGGCTTGCAGGAAAGTCTTTTGATATATGAAAAAAACATTAGTGGTCTGTATCATTTTACTGGTGTTGCACGGAGAATTACTTTCCCAATAAAATGCTATCAGCTTTTTGGATGTGCAGGACATGGTCACAACATTTCCATTGGCTGTGCTGCAAATTACATGCTGAAAACCTGTGCATCACTGAAAATACAGGTTTTCCTCATAATTTTGTTATAGGCCTCTTCTTGCAGCTTTACCACTAGCTGAGATCAGGTTTTAAAGTAGAAGCCTTCATTCCTTAGTGGTGAATTCATGTGATTTTCTCCACATCCTTCTCTTAAGGGTGAGGATAAGGCTGAGATTTTTAACACCTTGTTTGCCTCAGTCTTTAACAGCAAGGTCAGCTGTTCCCTATGTACCAAGCCCCATCTGACAGAAGATGGAGATGGGAAGCAGAATAAGACTCCCAAGACCTAAGAGGAAATGGTTGGGGACCTGCTATGGAACTTAGACACACAAAGTGTACAGGCTGACAGCATCCAACCAAGTGTGCTGAGGAAGCTGGTGTGGCTGAGCTCTGTAATAAAATATATATTTACATATTTTTATATTTCAGGTGGTGGTGTCTTTAGCCATATTTACCAAGTATATTTACAGGTTCTGTTATTTGGCTGTGGGTATTACATCCCATGCATAAAGACAGTTAAATGATTAACGCACAAATCTGAGAATTTCCAATACAGCGACTTAAAGTGGTAAGGAAGGTGCTGTGATTTGTGGTTTCCCATAAGGGGGATTCTGTAGCAAATTAGCCAAGTACTCACGGCTTACTTCTCTGTCCAGTATCTTCCCAGATGCTGCAACTATAATTCAAGCAGCTCTTGGCTTGGAGAGGGCCAAGGGGCCTTTCCCCTCTCATGCCCAGTTCATGGGCTGGAGCTTTTCCTTGTCTCAGAGATGGATAAGGGGCTTCTCTCTTCTCGTGCACTCCATTGCTGGGCTGTAGCCTTTCTGTGGTTCTTCTGGGATCTGGTTTTCTCAGAGCTTTTCCCCTTTCTGCCTCCAGTGCAGGGCTCTTGGAGTGTTGGTCACCTTGCCTCAAGTACAAGGCCCAGGTGTGGTTTGCCTGCTGGGACAAGCTCTTCAGCTGCAACTCTGGCAGCATTTGGCTCTTCTTGCTTTCTTGGTGAGAGCAAGGAACATTTCCTACCATCTCAGCCAGTTTAGATACTGTCTGAAGACAATTTAATGCCTTTTGGTAACAGAGAAACCTGATAGCTGAACTTATTGAATGGGGCATATCCAACCACGGCCAGGGGCACACACAGTTCACAAGTGTGTTGCAAGGTTAATTACATGTGCTACACATTTTTCTGGACCATGTGGACCTCAGGAAATGTCCAGGTTTGCACATTCACAGGTGCTTAACACATTGTCTGGGTTAGGGCATTGTTTGGGGTTTGTCCTCTTAGGACAGCTCCAAGTTCCTTTCCATTATGTCTCAACAGCCCTAGCTGACTGGAGAAGTTCCACTTGACTGGAGTTTGGCAGATGTGACCCCAATTTATAAGAAAAGTTGCAGGGAAGATCAAGAGAAACTATACACCTATCAGTCTGACCCCTGTGCCAGGGCAGATCACAGAGCAGATCATCTTGAATGCCATCACATGGCACATCCAGGACATGGGTTTAAGAAAGTCCAGTCCTGCTTGATGAGTCTGATCTCCTTCTGTGACAAAGTGACCCACTTAACAGATGAGGGAAAGGCTGTGGATGTCCTGTACCTGGACTTCAGGAAAGCCTTCAACAGGTCCCCACAGCATCCTCCTGGACAAACTGGTTGTCCATGGTCTGGGCAGGCACATTCTTTGCTGGGTCAATGTGATGGGTTAACATCCATCCTGGAAGCAGGGTGGGGAGGGCTTACCCTCCCTGCCCAGCTAGGGTATAACCATGTGGCTCTGTTGGTAGAGCATGACACTCTGAATGTCAAGATCATGGGTGTGAGCCGGCAGTGGGCAGCAGTGTCCACCCTTTATACCCTAGCTGGGCAGGGAGGGGGAGTGGAACAGACTCATTTTCCCAGGGGGAAAATGATCTGCAGGGAGGGCAAAGCACTTATAAGCCCTCCCCCCACCCTGCTTCCAGGATGGGCATTAACCCATCACAAAGACTTGCTAGATGGCCTGACCCAAATAGTTAAATTCAGTTGGCAGCCAATAAGTAGTGGTGTTGCCCAATGTTCAATTTTGGGGCCAGGTCTATTTAACATCTGTATGGATGACCTCAACAAGAGGATCAGGTGCACCCTCACTAAGTTTGCAGACTGACCTGTTTTTACCAAGACAGTCTACTCACACAAGCAAGCCTCCAACACACAGATCAGGACTGACAGAAACACAGAAAGCCATATGGGTTGAGATAAGGAGAGTTTAATGGAATAATACAATGTACAATACCTTAGTGTATTTTGCAGAAAAACACGGAGGGTGGGGGAAGGCAAGCCAGCAACCACCTCAAGCTTGCAGCCAGCAGAAATGGAAGAGACCAACACCCCAAACAGGAAACTGGAAGACCCCAGAAACAGGAAGCTTTTCACATTACAGTCCAAGCTACAAGCCTCATCATTCCTTTCTTCAGATAACCCTTTCCTTACAAAGCTAGCATGATGTCAGCATGACACTGATGCTCATCAGAATATTCAACTGCCTGAATCCATGACACAGAGGACACCAAGTTGGGTGGGAATGTTGATCTGCTGGAGGTGAGGAAGGATCTGTGAGGGATCTGGGCAGAATGAGTCAATTGCTCAGAACAGCCTAGTCAGTCCAGGCAGATCAGCACTCTTTTTTTTTTTTTTTTTTTGGGGGGGGGATGGGGGCTGGGGGGGGAGGGTGGAGGTGTTGGCCTGTGTTTGTTTAGTTTGTTTGTTGCTTTGTTTTGGTTTGTTCCATTTTTCAGTGACCACGTGGGCTTTCTGTAACCAGGAAGCTCAGAGAACAGGGCCACCCCTGGCACTTTCTCTTGATGGTGACTCCACAACCTCCCTGGGCAGATCATTCCAATGGCCAATGAATCTCTCTGTATAGAACTTCTTCTTAACATCCAGTCTAAACCTCCCCTGGCACAGCTTGAGACTGTGTCCTCTTGTTCTGGTACTGGCTGCCTGGGAGAAGAGACCAACCTCCATCTGTCTACAACCTCCCTTCAGGCAGTTACAGAGAGCAATAAGGTCACCCCTGAGTCTCCTCTTCTCCAGGCTAAGCAACCCCAGCTCCCCCAGCCTCTCCTCATAGGGCTTGTGTTCCAAACCCCTCACCAACCTTGTTGCCCTTGTCTGGACATGTTCCAGCAACTCAACATCCTTCCTAAACTTTACTAGGTGGGAAGCGATGAGGTAGAAACCGGAAGTCCAAAAGCAATCAAAAGGGACTTCAAGGCATGGTACTGAGTACACATACTGCCACTGGGTGGTGGGTGTGGTTAAACAAACCTATTATTGGAATATGTTAAGTGGTTCTCAGAAGAATATGAATACACAATGAGGCAGCCAGATAAAAGGAGAGAGACCACTAGCTTTGGATGGATTGTTTCCCCACTGACATAGACAGCAACACTGACTGGGAGGACCCCCCGAGGCCCACAGTGGTAGCTATCCCCACTTTTCCTATTCTTTCTTGCTTTTCCTTCTTTCCTGTGCTGCTAACTCTTTCCATCACAAACACATGATTAAAGTGATTTTCTCAGCCAAAAACCCAGTTCCATGTCATTTTCATTTGGGAAATCTCTAAAAGAACCTACTGCTCCTGCCACAGTGGGTTGAGACACCTGAAAACCACCAACCTGCCAGCCTCACCTCCATGCCTGGGAAGATCATTAAGCAGATCTTCCTAGAAGACATGCATATGGAGGTGATTCAAGACAGCCAGCATGGCTTTACTAGGGGCAAATCCTACCTGACCAACCTAGTGACCTTCTGTGATAAAATTACTATGTCAGTAGACAAGGGACTACCTATGGATGTGATTTATCTGGACTTCTGTAAGGCCTTTGACAGGGTCCCCTACAACATCCTGCTCACCAAGTTGGAGAGATATGGATTTGATGGGTGGACTTTTCAGTGGATAAGGAATTGACTGGATGGTCACATCCTGAGGGTGGCGCTCAATGGTTCAAAGTCCAGATGGAGAGCAGTGAAGAGTAGTGTTCCACAGGAGTCTGTATTGGGACCTTTACTGTTTAATATTTTGATTAATAATGTAGACAGAGGGTTTGAGTGCAGGCTTGCAGATGACACCAAGCTGAGTGGTGCTGTCAATACACAGAGGGACAATACATGATCCAGAGGGTTCTGCACCTTGGCAAGAGCAATCCTCAGCATTCATATAGACTAGAGGATGAGGTGATAAAAAGCAGCCCTACAGAAAAGGACTTGGGGGTGCTGATGGATGAGAAGCTCAACATGAGCAGACAGTGTGTGCTCACATCCTGGGCTGCATCAAAAGAAGTGTGACCAGCAGATCCAGAGAGGTGATTCTGCTACTTCACTGTGCTCTGGTGAGACTTCAACTGGAGTTATGCATCGAGGTCAGGAGCCCTCAATATAGGAATGACATGGACCTGATGGAGCAGGTCCAGAGAAGGGCCATGAAAACAATCAACAGTTGCAGCACCTTTGCTATAAAGACAGGCTGAGGGAGCTGGGGCTGTTCACCTTGGAGAAGAGGAGGCTCCAGGGACACCTTATAGTGGCCTTCCAGTACCTGAAGGGGGCCTACAAGAAGGATGGAGAGAGACTGTTTACAAAGGCCTGTAGTGATAGGACAAGAGGCAATGGCTTCAAACTAGAGAAGAGTAGATTTAGATTGGATGTTAGGAACAACAGTGTTCTACTGTGAGGGTAGTGGAACACTGGAATAGGTGTCCAGGGAGATGGTTGGGGACCCATCCCTGGAGATAGTAACACTTGACAGACAACCTGATCTAGTTGAGGATGCCCCTGCTTAATGCAGAGGGGATTGGCCTAGATGACCTTCCAACCCAGACCATTCTACAGTTCTGTGATTCTATGGGCTAAGGCAAACTGTATGATGTTCAACAAGGTCAAGTGCTGGGTCCTGCATTTTGATTATAAAAACTCCACACAATGCTACTGGCCTAGGCAAGTGTGGGACAGTTTCTTGCCAGACAGGGATCTGGGGGTACTGGTGGACAGCAAACTGAATATGAGCCAGCAGTGTGCTCACGTGGCCAAGGCAACAGCATCCTGTCTTGTATCAGAAGTAGTATGGTTAACAGGAATAGGTCATTGATGAATATATTGAATAAAGCTAGTCCCACTATTGACCCCTGAGGGACTCCACTAGACACAGGCCTCCCAACTAGACTCTGTCCCATTGGCCACAATTCTCTGACTTCTTCCCTTCAACCAGTTCTCAATCTACCTCCACTACCTGATCATCCAGACCACACTGCCTCAGCTTAGATGCAAGGATGCAGTGGGAGACAGTGTCAAATGCTTTACTGAAATCAAAATAAACCACAACCACTGCTCTACCATCATCTATTCACCTGGTTATGTCCTCCCAAAGGGCTACCAGGTTGGTCAGACATGACTTCCCCTTGGTAAAACCATGTTGACTGCTCCTAATGACCCTGTTCTTCTTGGTGTCCCTAAGGGCAGTGCTGAGGATAAGTAGCTCCATCACCTTTCCAGGGATGGAGGTGAGGCTGACAGTCTATAGTTACCTGGGTCCTCCTTAATCTTTTTGAAGACTGGAGTGATATTTGACCTTCTCCAGTCCCCAGGCACCTCTCCTGTCTGCCAGGACATACCAAAGATGATGGAGAGTGGTCTGGCAATGACCTCTGACAGCTCCCTTAGCACCCTTGGGTGCATCCCATTAGGACCCATGGATTTATGGATGTCCACATGACTTAACTGTTCTCCAACCCTGTCCTCATCAACCAAGGAAAATTTTTCCTTTGTCCTGTCTTTCTCTGGGGCCTCGAGATCCTGAGGACAGCCTCCAGCAGTATAGACGGAGGTAAAGAAGGCATTTAGCAACTCTGCCTTCTCTGTGTCCTCTGTCACCAAGGCACCTACCTCATTGAGCCTACATTACCTCTGGTCTTATCTTTTCTTGTAACGTATTTGAAGCCCTTTCTGTTATCATTGTCCTCCCTCGCAAGGCTGAATTCCAAGGAGGCCTTTGCCTTCCTAGTAGCCTCCCTACATCCACTGACAACTGTCTTGTATTCCTCCCAAGTGACCAGCCCCTCCATCTATGATATGTAGACTCTCTTCTTTCACTTGAGTTTGCTCAGCAGCTCTCTACTTAACTATGCAGGTTTCCTGACTCCCTTTCTCAATTTCCTACTCTGATGCTCTGATCTTGAGCTTGGAAGAAGAGGTCCTTGAATGTTAACCAACTGTCTTGTGCCCCTTTGCCTTCTAGTATCCTGTCCCATGAGATTTCCCTTAGCAATTGCCTGAAAAGGCCAAAGTTGGCCCTGCTGAAATCCAGCATTGTAATCCTGCTTGATACTTTCTTCCTACCACACAAGACCCTGGACTCCACCATCTCATGGTCACCACGGCCAAGGCTGCCCTCAACTTCCACAGCTTCAACCAGTCCCTCCTTGTTGGTGAGTATCAGGTCCAGTAACACTCCTCTCCTAGTTGGTTCCTCCACCATTTGCATCAAGAAGTTATCATCAATGCACTGGAGGAACCTCCTGGACTCTGGCTGGCTGGCTGAATAGGCCTTCCAGCAAATACTTGAGTCGTTAAAGTCCCCCCATGACAACCAGGGCTTGTGATTGTGAGGCTGCTGTCAGCTGCCTGTAGAAGGCCTCATCAACTTCATCACCCTGATCAGGTGGTCTGCAATAAACACCCACAACAGTGTCACCCATGCCAGCCTGCCCCTTGGTACACACCCACAAACTCTCATCCACCCCTGGGCTGAACTCAACACATCCTAGTTGCTCTCTCACAGAGAGAGCAACTCCATCACCTCACTTAGCTGAGATCTGTCTTTCCTCAAAAGGATATAACCATCCATGACCACAAGGATGATCAGAGGGCTGGAGCTTATGTCCTCCTATGAGGACAGACTGAAGGAGTTGGGGCTGTTCAGTCTGGAGAAAAGAAGGCTATGAGGTGACCTTATTGTGGCCTTTCAGTATCTGAAGGGGGCCTCCAAGAAGGCTGGGGAGGGACTTCTCAGCGTATCAGGTAGTGATAGGACTAGGGGGAATGGAATGAAGCTGGAAGTGGGGAGATTCAGGCTGGACGTGAGGAAGAAGTTCTTCACCGTGACAGTGGTGAAGCCCTGGAACGGGTTGTCCAGGGAGGTGGTTGAGGCCCCATCCCTGGAGGTGTTTAAGCCCA
Source organism: Colaptes auratus (assembly GCA_015227895.2). Taxonomy (NCBI): domain Eukaryota; kingdom Metazoa; phylum Chordata; class Aves; order Piciformes; family Picidae; genus Colaptes; species Colaptes auratus. The sequence continues at coordinate 57,337,183 of CM026897.1, forward strand.
GGCTGGACAAGGCTCTGGCCAGCCTGACCTAGTGTGAAGTGTCCCTGCCCATGGCAGAGGGGTTGGAACTAGATGATCCTTATGGTTCATTCCAATCCTGACTGATTCTATGATTCTATGACCACATTCCAGTCATGTAAGCTGTCCCATCATGTCTCTGTAATTGCCACCAGGTCATAACCCCTGGACTGCACATGGATTTCTAACTCCTCCTCTGTTCTCCATGCTGCATGAGTTGGTGTGCAGACAGCACAGGGAGTGAGCTGAGCACACCAATTCCACCCTGAGGGCGTAGGTGGCCTTCTGGTCCACATTAATACCAGAACACTGCCCCACTGGTGCAAGCCCAGCGACAACCCCATTCCCTTTCAACTCTACTTTAAAGGTCTGTGAATGAGCCCTGCTAATTCCTGTCCTAGAATCCTTTTTCCCCTGCAAGATAAGCCTCTCCCACATACTACCATCCATCCTGGTGCCCTATAAAACCAGTCATTGTCAGAGAGCCCAAAGCCCTGCCTGTAGCACCAGTCTCAGAGCCAGGTATTTACAGGCTGGATTCTTCTACTCCCTTCCATCTTGTGGCTGAGTACTGGAAGTAGAGAAGAGAAAAATCACTTTTGCCCCAGACTCTTTCAACAACCATCCCAAGGCCTTGAAGTCTCTCTTCATCCCCCTCAGACTACAGGATGCATCCTCCCCACCTGTCTGGAAGATCAGCAATGGGTAATAGCCATGTGACCACACCATGCTGGGGAGTTCTTTAGTGATATCCCTGATTTGGGTTCCACAGAGACTGCAGACCTCCTTATGTTGAGGGTCAGCCTTGCATATTGGGCCCTCTACTCCTGCCAGGACCAAGTCTCCAACAACCAGCACTTTTCCATGCAGAAGAGGTTGCTATGTGTGTTTGACCCCTGCCACAGCCATGAACCCTCCGCTCCTCTCCCCACTCCCTTTAAGCTTCTGTCTTCCAGCTGACAGGTGTAGGACACAGGGGCCTCTCTGTCTAGGCTCTCAAATTCCAGCGTTCCATATCTGTTGCGTAGGGGTAACTGGGAAGGTGAGGGAGGCTGGGAAGGGGCTTGCCTGTTTCCCCAAGTAGAGACCTGTATTCACTCCTCTCCTTTTCTTAGGCCACTTCCTTCTGACTGGTGACCTCCTCCTTCTGCCTGATGTGTAGCATGCAGCTCCTCTGACTTGTGGTGAGCATCACTCAGAGATGTAAGGATGTTACTCCACCAATCTATTTTCCTTTCACTTTCCTGAATGCTCCTTAGCCTTTCTACCTCTTCCTCAAGCTCTGCCACCATATGGAGCAGATCATTCACCTTCTCACACCTCATGCAGGTGTTTTCTGTGCTATCCTCTGGCACTACATGCAGGCTAAGACATTCCTCGCAATCAGTGGTCTGCTCATCTGTGTTCATGTAGCCTGCAACCTGCATTGTCACTTCCTTCTGTGGGAGCTCTGTCTGGGTTCTCATCTCCACTTTGGATGGGTTCAGGAGTACGGTCTTCTTTTGTCAGGTGGAGACCATTATGCTTCGAGAACTTTTTTTTATCCCACACACACTGCGTCATGCCTTACCACAAGAAAGCTTTGCCTTCTTTGGCAATGGCCAACACATGCTGTCTCTTGGCTCTTTAAACCTCCTGCAGTAACCAGCCCTGTCCCTGAGCCAGGCTACGTCACTCAAGCAGCATGGGAAAGGAGCTTCCCTGATCCTTCCCTGCATCTCCCAGGGCTCCCCTGCAGCCAGAGCTTACCTGCTTTACTAAAATTGCAGCCAAAATAAAACTAATATAAAGCATTCCCAGCTAGAGCCTGAATTGCAGCTGTGCACTCTTTGGCAATCAGTGGAACAAGAGTCTTTAATGTTGCCTCAACCAAACAAGCAACAGATGCATATAAACCAGCAACCTTTATCTTCCTTCTCTCCCAGCACAGAAAGCACTGGCACAAACCAACCTGCTGTGGCAAGTCCCTCGACACTGCAGGTGAAGAAGCATGTGTGAGGTACCTCACCCTAACAATGTGCTATCAGTGAAACACACTATTGATTACTGGGCACCTAAATCTGCCATGTGCCTACAAACTAGAGATAAAGTCAGGCCTTACTAGGCCTAGTAGTAGCTTTGCTTACTAATTCAACATTTTGAGTGTCACATATAGAAAGAAAACAAATTGGTTTTATATCATACTTCTGGAGTCGTCTGAATATTTGACTGATGACTGAAGAAACTACATAATAAGTACATCCTAGAAAAAGTGAAAGAATTTCAGTTGTGAGTGCATTGCAGAGTAAAAATTCAGTGCTTCAAGCTTTCAAGATCTCATTTGTCACAGTTGACAGAAAAAAAAAAGAGCTACAAGTTCCAAAACCATTTTTTTTCTCACCAACAAAGAGTAAGAGAGGGATGTTGTCTCCTTCCCACAAATTCTGCATTAGAAAAAAAACTTTTGCATGCAAGACTGCTTAATAGTCACAGAAAAAAGCATGTGTGAAATCTTCCATCATGTGGATTTTCTTCTTTAATAGTTGTACTCTTTTCCTTTGAGAACCTGTTTGTTCTGAGAGGCTGCCACAAGCTAAACAGCTGTCATTATCTTCATCAAACACAAAGTTGGTTCTTTGTGGTTTTCTCCATTCCATCTCTCTATAGATCAACTTGTAACCAAAATAAATACAACCACTATGTACGCACTTTCCGTAATGCTTTAAGATCATCTGTTATTAACAAGCCTTGTAATAACAAACCCTTTTACGATGCATTTATTCAAGGTTCATCCTTCCCAAAGAATGGGGAATACTTAATTTGTTTTCTGTGACATACTTTGTGTAACTAAATAATTAATCGCATTGATATTCTATCAATGCATCTTTCTTTAATGGTTAAACATGTGTTAATAATTCAAATATCTATGGATGACCTCTTTGCACTCCTGTGATTTTCTAAAACCCAGTGCTCTTTGAAGGCACTCTATCATTATGGTGCAAGTTAAAAGCTTTCTGTTCTTTTTAGTTCCTTTTTTTTTCCCTTCTTTTTTTTTTTCTTTCCCCACTGCTATGTACATTTTCAGGAGAAGTCCTATGACTAGCAATAACCTGGGGTTAGTTTTAAGCAGAAGAGAGGGCTTTGAACTGCTGATTCAGTTGTAACACTTAAACACTGAGCAACCACACTGAGAAGGCAGAAGAGCACTACGCTGCATAAACCTCTTTATACTCATCTGGGCAAAGATTTTCAACTGGGATTAAAATCATCAACAAAGTCTGAAAACCTCAAAACTGGATGTTTGGCCAATTCATGGGTTATGCAATTATGAGTTGCTAGAGTCAAGCAGCCTAATGATGCTGCCAAACCCCAGGAGAAACTTGCCTGCTCTACAACACTGGGGGCTAAAAACCTCTTCTGTAAAACTTTTGCATGCCACTGCCTACAACAATGGCAGTGATGTTACCTGGCAAACTGGTGACACCTGTAATGGAGCTAAGAAACTGTGCAAAGCATTAATGACCTTTCCCTGGGTTTACTAGGGAGTAGGAGTTTTGCTATCAAGTTTTCCATATGTCACACATGAAAAATATAGCTAATTTCTCAAAACTTACAATGGAAGGTTAGAACAGAGCCCATAAACTGCAGTGAATAACCCTGTAATCAAGTACTGCTTTGACACAAAAAACCACACCTTTTTGTCAAAGCTAAGATTACATACCATGAGAATTGTTTATTACCCAGTGGATCCCCATAAGTACAGTTGCAGTGGTTTCTTCCAAAGAGTATGCCATAATTCTTATTGGCTTAATACTGTTGAGTGGAAGGAGAAGTAGTTTCTTAGGGAAACAAGGTCTAGGACTAGTTCTGGGAATCCTGGGAGTGTGCTCCTGGCCAGCTGATCTCACAAGCAACGTTCCTGCCTTTTTCGCCATTGTCAACTCCCACGTACAACAAAAGTGAAAACTGGCTTAGCTTGCATCCAGATTGCAGAGTGGCCACTGGAACAAACTTAGTTCTATGGTGTGTAGGGAATTATAGTAAAGAAATAAATGTATACAGAGATGAGGGTTGAGTGCATTTTTAAATAACACCTCTCAAAATTGGTCCTATTGGTCATACAATAGGAATAGAATTCTTTCCTCTGGAAGCACCTCATAGTAAAGTAAGAGGAGTGCAATAATCTAAAAGGTGACATAAGACACTTTTACTAATTCCCTACATGTTTACCTCTGTCTGGAGACAGAATACAGCTGTTTGTACCAGGCTTATGCCAACTTGCACCATCTGTTCTACTATGTAGCATCTATAAGTTGGTAGACATCACCATGTCTCCTGTTTCTAGAAAGAAATTTAGGTGGTGCTTCTGAGTCTAATTCAGGAAAACATGCATATTCAGGAAAGCTGTAAAGCCAGCATTTTACTGTTGTACTTCAGTGACTTTGTTCAAGGAAGTGCATTCCCCTAGAACAGCTGGGCCTTAAGACAGACATGAACACCAAGGGCCCTGTTGCTGGGTCAATTCACAGAGAAAAAAAATTTCCCATACAAGAACCTTCTGAAGGGGCTCTCTTGGGTACCTACATGTTTTCTTTGTCAGGGCTTACGCTGTGCAGACTAAGACAAGGCTTTGAAATAACAGCTCAGTGTCAGGCTGAGAAAATTATCTTGACAGCAGGTCAGACTCACCATAACAGAAATTCAGGATGAACACGTACACACAGAGAAAGCCCATGAGCTTCCCCACCTTTTTCCTCAAAGTGGGACACACCTGCTAGCTCAGGATAATGGTCATGCACTCAGCATTCAGTCAGCTTGTCACTTCTCTGCAGCAGAAATCATTCCAGGAATTACAGGGCTTTGGTTTTCTAAAACAACAGCAGTCTGTGTCAGAGAGAGAGGGAGACCTTCTCTGAGAGTGGTGTGAGCAAGGGTTTGAATAACAGACACCATGCTGTGTGATCAGATGACTTGTAAACACCCTTCTCATTTTCAGTACTGGGGGAAAATCATATATCTCTGAATCTGCACATGCTGAAGGAAACTATTCCAAAACAAAGCATAATTCAGAATTCACAGGTTTTAATGTTTATTATTTTATCTATGTCTGCTTTTAATGTTTATATCTATCTCCACAGAAAAAGTTAAGTTTTAACATTATGGGAAATGTTACACAAGGAAAATAGGCTATAAACAACAGCATGGGAGGTCAACGTGAAAATAAAATCAGGATACTTCCATGGAAAACTCCAGCCAATGGCATAAGCCTTCCCAAAGTGTAGCTGACATTTAAGAAAATTCATGTCTATAAGGACATCAGAGGCCATGCTTTAGGGGTGAAGGAGAGTGTTCATAACCTTTTACTGAACTGCACATAACACTGATCAAGAATGTGATCTCTTCAACTGAGGTTTTAATTTCTTTTTGGCTTTGTAAAGCCATTGTGAGAGTTTCAGGCTATGCCTTTAAAAGTTAGCTGCAGATTTTTGAGCAGAAGAGTGAAGAAGTATAAAACAATTCACAGTTGGGTGTAAAAGAGAAAACAAAAGATTATTCTAAATGAATTTCATTGGCCAGATGTGTGAAGAGGACCCTTAGCCATCTTGTTTCCCCCATTCATTCCTTTCCCTTTTCTCTGGCTGCTGTTCTGAGGCTGCTTCACTGGAGAAGGACCTTATTGGCTAACCTTGAGATAAGAACAGTAATGACGCTTTGAGCTAACAGCACTCCTAACTTCTCTTTCCTTTTAATTAAACATAGAAGGAAGAGGGGGAGGTTAGCGGAGAGCTGGAGCAGTTACCCCTGCTCCTTTTGGGATCCCATTAGGGTTTCAGGGGGGTTTCCATGCTGTTTTCTGATTGTAAATACCTGTATAATATTGTAAATACTGTATATTTGTACATATTCATTGCATTCCATTGTAGAGTGTAGTTATTGCTTGTAAATACAGCTTCCGCTTGTTTTTGTTAATGTGGTAGTAAATTCCAAAACCATTACAGCCATTAAGAAGAGTTGGCCATAAGTTTGTAATTATAACTCCATGGACACAACAAAGTCTATGCCTTTACACTCCATATTACAGTCACCCCACCCCTTAACAAGCCTTCAGAAACAGATATCAAACGCAAATAGTTTATCCTAACTTTATATTATAACAATACATACCCAGATGGCTATCTCTGACAGATGCCAATTTGTGACTAAGTTAAACCTGACCTTGCAAAGCCACCAGGAACTATATTCCTTAGCTGGCAGGGAATCTCAGACCTTTAAATAGCCACTCCATCATAAAATAAGCACATTTCCCTCTTTTTTCATTTACTCTTTTATATGTTAACATTCTACATATTTAGGAACATGTTTTTACACTCCTGATCACTGCTTCTGTGTGGACAGTGATATCTGTGTCAGTAATGTGTCAGCAATGAACCATGTGAGGCACTAAAATATGAATTAGCCAGCTAGAAACTCCACAAAGTAGTGAAATAGTCAAAAATCTTAACTAAACATTTACAGATCCCATATATTTTATTTTTTTTTCATTGCTCCAAGCTCTTCTTGTAGTAAAAATCTTATTGTAACGACCTGGCTGGATGAATAAAAAGACAGAATGAATCAACAGCGTTAAAATATGAACAATCTTAACCTTAACTTAGTATTTTCCCTGGATTTTTTTTTTTTCTGCATGATCTCTGACTTTCCCAGGATCAAAAGTACCATCACATCATGACAATAAAACACAAAACCAAAGATGCTAGCAGCGTCCCTTCTCCAAGGGTTCTGGTGTCCTTCTACCTCTGCTCAATACAGAATGTATTGGCTAGGGGCCAAACACCCACCAAAGCCACTCTATCACTCACCTTCTTAGATGGACAGGGGAGAGGGGGGAAATATAACAAAAAAGCCTGTAATAAGATAGAAGCAGTTTTAATAATGAAAAAGCAAAAGAAAAGGCCGTGTATGGAAGCAGAGCCAAAGATGTTATTCTCTACTTCCCATCAAGCTGGATGATGTTTTGGTCACTCCTGGAAAGCAGGACTTCAATACATGTCGCAGTTGTTCCAGAGGACAGACACTGTCAACAAATGTCCCCCAACTTCCACACTAGTGTGGCTAGGCTGGAGTTAATTCTCCCCAGAGCATCTATCTGGTGCTGTGTCCTAACATGTCCATTCCTCTCCTATTGCACCTGCAGTGACAGAAGCCTGTTCCCAGACCTGGCTATACCTGCACTACCTTGCCAGTGACAGTGGCCCAGCTGTGCTGCTTCTCTCAGAAGCACAGAAACATTCAGGTTGGAAAAGACCCTCAGGATCACCAAGTCCAACCCATAACCCTACTCTACAAGGCTCACCCCTAAACCAGAGCCCCAAGCAGCACATCCAAACCACTTTCAAACACATCCAGGCTTGGGGACTCCACCACTTCCCTGGGCAGCACATTCCAATCCCTGACCACTCTGGCTGGGAAAAAATGTTTCCTCATGTCCAGTCTAACCCTACCCAGCTGCAGCTTGAGGCCATTGCCTCTTGTTCTATCACTAATTACCTGGGAGAAGAGACCAGCAGCAACCACTCCACAACCTCCTTTCAGGTAGTTGTAGAGAGCCATGAGGTCTCCCCTAAGCCTCTTCTGTTTCATACTAACCAATACAATACAATACAATACAATACAATACAATACAATACAATAAATCCAGGTTGGAAGAGACCTTCAAGATCATCGTGTCCAACCTATCAACCAATCCAACCCACCTAAACAACTAGATCATGGCACCAAGTACCCCATCAAGTCTCCTCCTGAACACCTCCAATGATGGTGACTCCACTACCTCCCTGGGCACCTCCCTCTCTCTCTCCAGTCTGTAGGATACATGCACGTATCTTCTCATGGTTTGGCAGCCTTGTATAAAATGAATAGGGCTTTTGATAAATAAGAAGACATTAGGTTGAGAAGGTCTGTTCCTTGAAAGTGCCATTACCAAACAGCCTAAGGTGTTGGGCTCTGCTGTAGACGATATCAATTAGCCCTTTGTTTTATCCTCAGACAATATAATAAATATTTGATAGTCATAAGCTGCCTAATGCCAGACTTCCAGGGAGAAGGCTTGAACAAATTAGCAACATACACACCTCATGTCCTTGTAGTTGCATGGAAGCAGGGCCAATTCCTGTCTATGTTGCTCAGGCCTGGTTGAGAAATTAATTTGGCAGCTTCTGTGCAGCTCACAGACAATGAACAGTTGCACTGAAAAAAAAACCCAAATCATTTCTGAAGTTGGCACCAGTCTGAAATTTCTGTGTAATATGTCCATCCCACATGTGGCAGGTCAGCCTTTCCTGCTGATTTCCAGAATTTCAGGAGACTTTGGATGCTTTTCCATTTTAAATTTCCTCTGTATTCAGCTGGAATTGGAACTGTCATGTCTTTACAGTGTGGTGCTGAAAATACCTAATGTGGAAAATTGTCCTGGTAAGTAATAAAGACTTAAAGTCTGTGGGTAGATTTTTTTTCTTTTTTTATGAACTCTGACAGCATCTAACACCACTGAAATGTTTCCTTTGCAGTGGGAATGGGGTCAAACAGACGTTTTTTATTTTGTGGCACTGTGCTGTTATTTTCTGATACCAGTGATATTCTGATTTTCTGATGTTAGAATAAATGTTTAAGAAAAATAGAAAATTACAATTATTCCAAAGCAAGAAGTCTTTTCAGTGTAATTTCCACATCTACTTTTCCAAACCCCATACATTCTGAAACTTCCTGCCCCATAAAAGGGGAAAGAAAAGTGTCTAAACAAACACATTTGAGCATGTTTTTATTAAAATAACTGTTGAAATAGTGGGGTCTCTTTTGGCAGGAAAATCCCTCTTCCAAAGAGCTATAATGTATTGCATTTGCATAACAATGTCCTTAATAACACTCATCAGGGATTTTAGCTCTTGCCCTGCCCATGTTCCAGGAAATTCTGTCTTCCCACTGACAAAAAAAAAAAAAAATCTTCCATGAAGATTCATTTTCTTGGTTTACATTCAAATAATCACAGTGACTTATCCAAGGAAGATCTGCTTAATTTAGAACTGTGCATGATACAGCTGGGGTTGCAGTGTCTCCTTCTAAGTCAATCTTATGCTGTACTTGTTTGCTCTATCTGAAAATTATTCAGCTGAAACACAGTTTAACATTACTTAAGCAACTCTTCCAAGTAAGTATATTTGCAAATTGTGTGTGTTCTCAGTCATAACAGCTCAAAGATGATAGACCTGCTCACACTTATTTAAATATTTGCAGATGTTACCTTCTCTTAGCAGAGCTGACTTTCATCAGTACAGATAAAAGTAGTGTAAACCGTACAATGCTATCTTTTCCTCTTGCACAATAAATGAGAATCTACTCCAAGTGTTTCTAAGAAACTTTGCGTAGCAGCCCACCATTCCTTGCCCCCCACTCCAGAATGATAGTTTTCCTTGTCAAGATTACTGCAGCACCACAATATGGACTAGATCTTTAGCATATCACAGGTTGAAGTGGGGTAGTGGGAATTTATGGTGATTGAGGATGTTGCTCTGTTGAAAATCGAGTGTCTGGTAATAGGGCTTCTTGAGAAAGTCTCACCTACCTGTCTAGCAGAGATGTCTTGGGTTTATGAGTCCCAACTTAGTTTTTTTCATAAAGGAAAACAAATGAGGCCACCGCAGCACTGCAACAATTCTCAAAGTAGACCTAGCCCAAACATAGAGCCACTAGGTTTGGAAGCATTTTCTGTTAGCTCATCACTGGCTCCGCTGTTAGAAAGCAGTTTGTGTGGCACTGAAATTCTGCCACCTATCTTGAGGCAACCATTACACGCTACCACAGTACACAGAAGACAGGAAAAAAATGCTTTCTTTTGAAAACAGCACCAGTTTGCAGTGAAAGTTGGCCTTTTTCTTTCTGTTACTTATATTTGACATTTTTATAGTCAACCTGGGATTTGCTGAGTAACAACTCTCTTGTTTTAAGCTCAGAATTCCTGCAGAGTATAATGCAACAAAAACATGGTTCTGTGTGCTGGGGAGAATGTTTATTTCACCAGATATCCAAACATAACCTACTTGTTTAATTTTTCAGATCAAAAGATATTAGCAGATATACTTGCACATGATACATATATATCCCAGTAAGGAGGTCTGATCCATGTTCATTGCTCACAGACCCTTCTGAAAAACAACTTATAGGCTTGCAAATTTCTACCAGTAGCTTGGTGGTTTTTTCATTTATGCTGACTTCTGATCAAAAGGACTTTGAATAGAAAATCCCCAGTCAAAAGTTAGCATGTGAGCAAAAACCAGTTTTGCCTGTTTATGCTTCTCATCAGGGTGCGGGAAAGGGAGGTGTTATTTACAACCTTCCCTATATACCCAGGGCATCTCAAGCTTGCTTAAGATTTTCTGCTACAATGCTTGCCTTCAGGTGCTTATTGAACATCACAGAATGGCTTTTATGGGCTGCTTTGGAGAGAGAAAGGCATGAGATTGAGAGACATCTCTGTCTGGAAGTCCTTGCACAGGAATTTTGAGCTCTCCCCATGTCTCTGCTGAGCTGCTTAGCCCAGTTAATGCTTACATAAACAGTCCATAATCATGGAGGTATACAGATTTCCACCAGCTGAAAATTCAAGTCTATATTCCTTTGATACATATCAGCATGGCTGTAGCCTCAGTTTCTTGTGCAAATGGAGACATTTCAAAGAGAATCTCTGAAATATGAATAAAAGAGAAATACTGGCTTACATGGAGACACACTCCAATTTGTATCATGCAAGAATCTGCCCCAAAGAGTCTGACAGGAAATTCTTGTGTCAGCTCTGACAATTTCTAGTAAACAAATAGTTTTGCTACTGGAGATGGACCTTTTTCTTTTTTTCTCTCTTTTTTTTTTCTTTTTTTTTTCTTTTTTTTCTTTTTTTTTTCTTTTTTTTTTTTTTTTTTTTTTTTTTTTTTTTCTTCAGCATAATCTCTGGAAAATGCAGGGTTTGGGTGGCCAGAGTTCTCTGCAAATGATGCATTCCCAAATGTGTTTTCACACCCATGTAACAAAACACAAAGGAACTATTCCACCCTCACCTGTTGGTACAGACATCAGAGCCCTGAAGTAGGTAAAACTCCCAGAGCACACAGGCTTTCACCTTTCACCCACATGTACTCATACAGCTCCTGCTTGCAGGATGGCTCTGCTCACCTGTGACCTGTGAGACTTTTCTATTTAGCATGACATAATCTTTCAGTAAGAGATGAAACAATCATATGAAGGATTTGTACAAGAACCCCTGCACATCCCGCAGGGCTGGACACTGCATATCACACATTCCTTCCAACTTATGTGTAACGTTAATTCAAATATGGACTGCTTAGGGCAATGTCACAACTTGAGCACTTCCATGAAGTGTTCAAGTGACAGGGTTATGTCTTTGCCTTACCAAACCAGTGGACTGAAAGAAACCTGAAGGAGCCTCATCCTTCATCTTTGCCCACATTATGCCCCATTAATGTCACGATCCCACAGAACTGCCTGTTGGACAGAAATTTCGCCCTGACATTCATCTCATAACCAAGGTATCTCCTCCTTTAGGTGGACACTCCATAATAAATGCATCTATTCCTTTGCTATCCCTACCTTTGGAAGGTTTTTCCTGGAATTTCTCCTTGTTATGCAGGATTGTTTTTTCCCCTCTCTATTGTAACCTTTTACCAATTTAAAGACTATTATCTTTCACTTCTCTTCGGACTAACAAGTTTCAGAACAGCCTTTCCCATGATTTATAACTATAATGTCTTAATAGATGACAATGTCCTCAGAGATGTGGTTTTAGCACGTAGGTCACACATGTACAGAGGTGCTCTAGCCACATGACTTTGTGCAGTTGTTGAAGAGAAAGAAACCACATTATGGTGTGTATATAAGTCCTGTTACAAAATCTATGGTACTGTTTCACCTTTGTGGAAAAATCCTGTAATCAGTCTGATTGGTTGTAGATTTGGGTCATTATTGCTCAGTAGCTCAATCAAAAAATGTACAAGTTCCTAGCTCTACTTGTTGTATTCAGCACATTAGCAGTTCTGTAGATTCTTTAAAATCCAGGAAGGAGCTAATCTCAGCTATGAAAGCTCAAATCACTTTGTCCCTTACTTCACAAATTTCTAAAATACGCTTCAGAAGAAAATCTAGCTAGACAGTCTTCCAAGGGAAGATTCAAGATGGTGGCCTACATCCCTATTATAATCTGATGGCATACTACCTTTACATTTAGAAGACGGATGCCTTGAATGAGTCCTGAGAGAGGGGTGCAGATATTTTCAATAAATATTTTCTACATACAAACAGAACTGAAACACCATCTTTCCCTCCACGAATTCTTGTCCCCTTTATGCCAGATGCTAAAGACTGCCTCACTAGGCAATCTTTTATTTTGAGCTCATTTTCTAAATAGTGTTTTGATTTTCTAGCCGTGTAGCTGGCATCAGAGAGAGGTAGGTACTGTATTTTTTCCAGTGTTTATTAATTTCTCTTGCTGAAGGAGCTTTCTTTTCCCTGGTTACACTTTTCCCATTGAAAGTTTTGGTTTGGGTCCAAAGGATTGTGGTCAGACTCTGTAGGGATTTTTCTCTTGGTTCTCTCTCTCCATGCATATTTCATGTGCCCATTACTTTAGGTGCCATAAACACAAATTAAAACCAGAATCATTTCTGTCAGAAAGGACCATATTTCTTTACTCATTCATTATTTATATTGCTTCCTTAAGTGGTGGTGTTCTTGTTTGTTTGTCTCTAATAGAGGATACAAGTTATTTCACAGCCTTTGTTTATTATCAAGTTTGAGTTTATCAGGAGGTCCACTGAATTGTAAAAGCAGTGAGGCTTATCTCTGCTGATAGATAAATACATCAACAATGTCAGCTGCTTGACAAGCAGTCCCAGTCAGCCACAGAAAACCACATTAACCTCATCTTTCACTATGTATCATGGGAAGGAAGATTATTGCTGTGCTTTGGGTCTATTTGAGGGCTGAATGCTTAATGTCTGCTACTATAATGGACTATGAACTTGCATGGTGCATAATCAGCCTCAAAGAGCTGTCCTGTTTCACTTGGTCCGGTCATGTGAACCTCACCTTCTTATCAGGAACAAGTCAAATTGCATCTAAAAAGCCATTTGATTTCCTCCTCCCTTTGTTTTTACAGCAAAGACTACTACTCTAGTCTAATTTTCACTAGACTCCATATTTCCATGCTGTACTTCCACATGGTCAGTTCTGACCCTTTGTTTGTTCATTTGTTTTGTGTGTGTGTGTTTGTTGTTGGTTTTGTTTGTTGATTTGTTTTTTTTTGTTTTCTTTGTGCCAACATGATTATCCTACAGATATTTAGTTCCTTACCTTGTATATTTAGTACTATACCTTGGTTGAGCAGCTGCACCATGTTGCACATTTTATTTTGTTACACTAAAACTGTATCTATGGGGCTGCTGCAGAGACAACTCCACTCATCTTGATCACTGGGCGCCTGAGACCTGCAGAAGGCATGAGAGAAGGCCTTGTTGTCCTTCACAGCAGAGGCCAATCTGAGCTCCAAATGTGCTTTTGCCTCCCTAATTTTCTTCCTACAAGACCTAGCAACATCCCTAAAAATTCCATGGGTTGCCTCCCCTTCCTTCCAAAGACAATACACCCTCTTTTTTTCCCTTACTTCCTTTGGAAGTTGATTGACCATCCAGGCTGGCCGTCTGCCCCGGCGGCTCATCTTCCAGCACGTTGGCACAGCCTGTTCCTGCGCCTTCTAGGGCTCTTCCTTGAAGTAGGTCCAGCTCTCCTGGACCCCTTTATTTTTGAGGGCTGTTTCCCAAGGAACCTTCTGAGTTAGCTCCTTGAGTAGCCTGAAATCTGCCCTCCGGAAGTCCAGAGTGGAGGTCTTCTTGCTGCCCCTCTTAGCTTGACTGAACACTGAAAATTCAATTATCTCGTGGTCACTGGTGCCTAAACACCCTCCGACCACCACATCACCCACCAGCCCTTCCCTGTTAGTGAAGAGGAGGTCAAGCAGAGCCTTACCCCTGGTAGGCTCGCGCAGAACCTGGGATAAGAAGCTGTCCTCCATACACTCTAAGAACCTCTTAGATTGCCTCCTTTCTGCTATGTTGTGATCCCACCAGATATCAGGCAGGTTGAAGTCACCCATGAAACCAGATGATTTTTAAGGTTACTTCCAGCTTGAGCCATTCTCTGATTCTGTAATTCACTCTACCCTTCTCCAGGTAAAAATACATCAGCGGGATCAGAACATTACATGTTGCAAGGCTGTCAGTGAGCTGATCCTAAAGTGACACAGAGGACTGTTATCTGCTACCCAAGAGGGTCAGCAAGGAGACTGTTGAAATGCAAGATTTCCATTACTCAAGGAACAGGGCATTCAAAGGCCATTTATTTCCCCTTTCTCCACAGCTGTGATACTGTGAGGATCTTGTTGAAGGAGAGCTGTGGCAGGTTGAAATTCCCCCCCAAATAATTTGGAGAACTGCCCCCAAAAAATAAAATTGACAGAATAGTTCATTTGGGGATGGAAGCAAATGAAGCTATATTTACAAGCAGTCTACAATTTAGAAATATGAAATGCAATGAATATGTACAAAAGATACAATATATGTGCTATAGAATCATAGAATCATAGTATCAACAAGGTTGGAAAAGACCTCAAAGATCATCAGGTCCAACCTGCCACCCAAAACCTCATGACTGCTAAACCATGGCACCAAGTGCCATGTCCAATCCCCTTTTGAACACCTCCAGGGACAGCAACTCCACCACCTCCCTGGGCAGCCCATTCCAAATGGCGAATGACTCTCTCAGTGAAGAACTTTCTCCTCACCTCGAGCCTAAACTTCCCTGGGTGCAGAACAAGAGACTGTCCTCTTGTTCTGATGTTGGTTTTCTGGGAGAAGAGACCAACCCCCTCCTGGCTGCAGCCTCCCTTCATGTAGTTGTAGACAGCAATAAGGGCTTCCCTGAGCCTCCTCTTCTCCAGGCTAAACAATCCCAGCTCCTTGAGCCTCTCCTCATAAGGCTTGTGCTCAAGGCCTCTTCCCAGCCTCGTTGCCCTTCTCTGGACAGTGTCTCAATGTCCTTCTAAAACTGAGGGGCCCAGAACTGGACACAGGATTCAAGGTGTGGCCTAACCAGTGCTGAGCACAGGGGCACAATGACTTCCCTGCTCCTGCTGGCCACACTATTCTTGATTCAGGACAAGATGCCACCTGGACACACTGCTGGCTCATGTTCAGCCATATATATATATGTGTGTGTGTGTGTGTGTGTGTATATTTACAAATTATAAACAACACAGAACTTCCTCAGACCTCCCTGGACGGATCCAGGGGACCAGACTGTTCACTCTCCCACTGCCTCCCTCCTTCCTATTACCTAAACAGTAGTCAAAACAGAGATACCCTGGCAAGGCCACAGAAGAGAGAGAGAGGAAAGTTGCAAGCAGAAGCGACAGAAGAAAGAGAGAAAATTGTTTATGCCTCTTCTCTATAACCCCATTAGCAATCCAATTAATTATATAGACCTTATAATTACTTTTCTTTTGTATGCAATGGTAATTTATTTTCTGTCTTTGCAGTCAGGGATTGGGCTAAAGTTCCCCCTCCAAACTGTAACATAGAGATAACATCTCAGGTCTAGTGCACATTATAATTTTAGTGAGCCCCATGAGGACTAGAGCTTCATTTGTGAGCAGCCTGTGGATTTTGGTGCTGTAATTGACAGATAATTTTGCAATAAACCTTCATGGTTTGAGTTGAATCTGCTGCTGTTATTCACACCGTGATGCATCATGACAGCGTCAAAAAAGAAAGTGCTAACTGGAGCAAAGTATTATGGGACTTAAAGTTCAGGTTGCAACATGGGAGGCTTCCTGTTCTGGTTGCTGCTTGGGTGTGGTCTCTTTTGTGCAGGCATGGGGGTGGAAAGAGTGGCAGTTGGGTAGCTGCTAAGTTTGGCTTTCTGTTATATGCTGCTGTTTTTTTCCTGTATTCCACTGTGCTTCTCCAAAATAGGCTAAACTAAGGTACTCATGCATTGTATTAATTAGATTATTAGCTAAACTAATTACACATTGTGCTTACAATATCTCATGTTATATTATGCTCTTGTCTCTTTATCTCAACCCTGAGTTTTTGTGTTATTCTTCCCCTCACTGTTGTGTTGGGAGAGCAGGCAGGTTAGCCCTTGCGCTAAAACATTACAAAACCTCACCTCCAGCACCAGTTGTCCTGGCTTCTTGGAGAGCTTGACAGACAGTCAATAAATGTTTTGGCACAAGGGTTTACTGGAGACTGGTGTGATTCCTTGTTTTCAGACACGTCACAGATAAGTCTGAGAAACGCATGACTTTTCATTACAGGAGTACATCCAGCTTAGGAGAGAAGGGAAGGAAGGAATTCAGGAAGGAAGGAATTCTGGAAGGAAGGAAGGGAGGGAGGGAAGAAGGGAAAGAAGGATGGAGTGGGACCAGCCCAAGAGAAGCAGCAATGTTCCAGGCAGAAATGAAATATCACGTATGGCCCTAAAACATGCCATCCTTTTCCCTCCCAATATCTATCTTTACTCTCATAGTATTCTGAATCACAGAGGCTCCCCATCTCCTGAACTATCATAGTATCATAGTATCAAATATTTTAAGCCACTTCCACCACCTTTTTTCTCTCTGTCCTTTTAGGGAGTCCTTTAGACAGCGATAAAGCTCTAAAAGAGCTCTATCATAGCTGAAAAACACTAAAATTAATTAAGAAAACAGTATTAGGCAGATTGTGGTTGTGCAGAGCCATCACTCCCCCTCTGTACTTTCTGCAGGAAGCATCAACCCAGGCAGCCAGGGCTGCCAGCAGCATATGAGAGCACTGCCACCAAGTGCAAACCCAGCTCATTTGCATTCCCCATGCAAGGAAAACGATTTTTAAAAGCCAATATTCACACTCTCTCTTCATTCTCTAGCCTTAATGAAAATGACACAAGTCCCACAGGTGGTTGCATTACCTTTTTTTTTCACTTTTCAGGTTATAATTACTTCATCTCTTCATCATTTATGCTCTGTGAATTAGTATTTCATTCTGTTCTTTCATCTTATTTTTAATCACCAGCTTTTTAAGAGACAATCTGCTAATATCATAAACCTTTTAACAGCTAGTTAAATTAACTATGTGATATCAGGGCATGCAGCAATACATGAAGTACAGAAAAAAAATCTCTCAGTGACACTGAAAAGAAAATTTAAAAGACAAGGCTCAGAAAACAAAACTAAATCCCGCCTATACTGGGATGCTGAGAAAACATAAACTGAGTTAATTCAAGGTGTGAATTTAAACTGGATCAGGTAAACCTCATTACATTCCAAACCCAGAATATTTTAAATCAAAGTATCAGCGAAATCATAGAAGCATAGAATGGTCCAGGCTGGAAGGGACCGCCAAAGATCATCTAGTCCAACTTCCTGCAGTCAGGAGGGACATCCTCAACTAGACCAGGTTGCCCAAAGCCTCATCGAGTCTTACCTTGAATATCTCCAGGGATGGGGCCCCAACCACCTCCCTGGGCAACCTGTTCCAGTGTTCCATTACCCTCATGGTAAATAACTTGTTCCTAACATCCAATCTAAATCTGCCCTTATCCAGTTTGAATCCATTGCCCCTTGTCCTGTCACTACAGGCCTTTGTAAACAGTCTCTCTCCATACTTCCTGTAGGCCCCTTCAGGTACTGGAAGGCAGCTATTGGGTCTCCCTGGAGCCTCCTCTTCTCCAGGCTGAACAACTCCAAGTGCCCCCATCCTGTCCTTGCAGCAAAGGTGCTGCAACCATTGATCATTTTCGTGGCCCTCCTCTGGAGCTTCTCCATCAGGTCCATATCTTTCCTGTATTGAGGGCTCGTGACCTGGACACAGTATTCCAGATGAGGTCTCACCAGAGCACAATGAGGTAGCAAATTCACCTCTCTGGATCTGCTGGCAATGCACATTTTGACACAGCCCAGGATGTGATTGGCCTTCTGGGCTGCAAGCACACATGATCTGCTCATGTCCAGCTTCCCATCCAACAGCATGCCAAAGTCCTTTTCTTCTGGGCTACTTTCTATCACCCCATCTCCCAGTCTGTATTGATAGTGAGGATTGTTCTAGCACAGGTGCAGAACCTTGCACTTCCTCTTGTTGAACCTCATGAGGTTCACCTGGGCCCACTTCTCCAGCTTGCCCAGGTCCATCTGGATGACATCCAGTTTTACTGGCATACTGACAACATCACACAGTTTGGTGTAATATGCAAACCTGCTGCTGGTGCACTCGATCCATCTATGTCACTGATACAAATATTAAATAGAATAGAATAGAATAGAATAGAATAGAATAGAATAGACCAGGATGGAAGAGACCTTCAAGATCATCAAGTCCAACCCATCATCCAACACCACCTAATAGACTAAACCATGCAACCAAGCACCCCTTCAAGTCTCCTCCTAAACACCTCCAATGATGGTGACTCCACCACTTCCCTGGGCAGAAGATTCCAATGGGCAATCACTCTCTCTGTGAAGAACTTTTTCCTAACATCCAGTCTGAACCTCCCCTGGCACAGCTTGAGACTGTGTCCTCTTATTCTGGTGCTGGTTGCCTGGGAGAAGAGACCAATCCCTGCCTGTCAACAACCTCCCTCCAGGTAGTTGTAGAGAGCAATAAGGTCTCCCCTGCGCCCTCATAGGGCTTGTGCTCTAAACCCCTCACCAGCTTTGTTGCCCTTCTCTGGACATGTTCCAGCAGTCAACATCTTTACTAAACTGAGGGGCCCAGAACTGGATGCAGGACTCAAGGTGGGGCCTAGCCAGTGCAGTGTACAGGGGCAGAATGACCTCCCTGCTCCTGCTGGCCACACTGTTCCTGAGGCAGGCCAGGATGCCATTGGCCTTCTTGGCTGCCTGGGCACACTGCTGGCTTGTGTTCAGCCTACCATCGACCAGCACCCCCAGGTCCTTCTCTGCCTGGCTGCTCTCCAGCCACTCTGACCCCAGCCTGTAGCACTGCATGGGGTTGCTGTGGCCAATGTGCAGAACCCAGCACTTGGATGTGTTCAATCTCATGCCCTTGGAGTCTGCCCATCTGTCCAGCCTGTCGAGGTCCCTCTGCAAAGCTTCTCTGCCCTCCAGCAGATCAACTCCTGCCCCCAGCTTGGTGTCGTCCGCAAATTAACTGATGATGGACTCGATGCCCTCATCCAGATTATCAATAAAGATATTGAACAGGATGGGACCCAGCACTGATCCCTGGGGCACACCACTAGTGACTGGCCACCAGCTGGATGTGGCACCATTCACCACCACTCTCTGGGCTTGGCCCTCCAGCCAGTTCCTAACCCAATGCAGTGTGCTCCCATCCAAGCCACAGGCTGCCAGCTTGGCCAGGAGTTTGCTGTGGGGGACAGTGTCAAAGGCCTTGCTGAGGTCCCGGTAGACCACATCCACAGCCCTCCCCACATCCACCAGGTGGGTCACCTGATCATAGAAGGAGATCAGGTTGGTCAGGCAGGACCTGCCCTTCCTAAATCCATGCTGGCTGGGCCTGATCCCTTGGCCATCCTGGAAGTGCTGTGTGATTGCACTCAAGATGACCTGTTCCATAATTTTGCATGGCACTGAGGTCAGGCTGACAGGCTTGCACTTCCCTGGTTCATCCAACTGGCCCTTCTTGTGGATGGGCACCACGTTGGCCAGCTCCCAATCATCTGGGACCTCTCCAGTGAGCCAGGACTGTTGAAAAATGATGGAGAGTGGCTTGGCCAGCTCATCTGCCAGCTCTCTCAGCACCCTAGGATGGATCCCATCTGGTCCTATGGACTTGTGGGGATCCAAGCTGCTGAGGAGATCTCTAATTGCTTCCTCCTGGATTACAGGGGAACTATACTGTGCCCTGACTCCGTCTGACAGCTCAGGAGGCCAGCTCGGGACGCCAGCTCTCTGGAAGACATTCTGTCCTGCTAGTAAAATTTGAGGCAAAGAAGGTGTTAAGTACCTCTGTCTTCTCCTCATCTTTTGTTACTATGTTCCCCTCCATGTTCACCAAGGAGTGGAGGTTGTCCTTGCCCCTCCTCTTGCCATTAATATATTTGTAGAAGGACTTCTTCTTGTCCTTCACAGCAGAGGCCAGTCTAAGCTTTAAATGTGCTTTTGCCTCCCTAATTTTTTTCCTACTTGACCTAGCAGCATCCTTAAACATTCTATGGGTTGCCTCACCTTTCTTCCAAAGATGATACACCCTCTTTTTTACCCTTTGTTCCTTTAGAAGTTCATTGCCCGTCCAGGCTGGCCGTCTGCCCTGGTGGCTCATCTTCCAGCACGTTGGCACAGCCTGTTCCTGTGCCTTCAAGAGTTCTGCCTTGAAGTAGGTCCAGCTCTCCTGGACCCCTTTGTTTTTAAGGGCTGTATCCCAAGGAACCTTCTGAGTTAGTTCCTTGAGTAACCTGAAGTCCACCCTCCGGAGTCCAGAGTGGAGGTCTTCTTGCTGCCCCTCTTAGATTGACCAAGTCCTGCAAATTCAACTGTTTCATGGTTGCTGGTCCCTAGACACCCTCCGACCACCACATCATCCACTAGCCCTTCCCTATTGGTGAAGAGGAGGTTAAGCAGAGCCTTACCCCTGGTAGGCTCACACAGCAGCTGGGATAAGAAGCTGTGATGGCTTGAGGCTGACTTCCTCCCCACTATGGGCACCTCTCTGCTGTGTTGTGATCCCAGCAGATATCAGGCAGGTCGAAGTCGCCCTTGAGAACAAGGACAGGTGATCTTGAGACAGCCTTAAGCTGCCTATAGAATGCTTCATCAACATCTTCCTCCTGGTTGGATGGTCTATAACAGACTCCAACCAGGATGTCTGCCCTGCTGTTCTTCGCTCTAATTTTCACCCACAAGCACTCAACCTAATCATCCCTAATGCATCGCTATGGAATCAAGTGCCTCCCTGATGTACAGGGCCACCCCTCCACCCCTTCTCCCTTGCCTGTCTCTCCTGAAAAGCCTGTAGCTGTCAGTTGCAGCGCTCCAGTCATGTGAGTCATCCCACCACACCTCTATGATGGCAACTACATCATAACTTTCCTGCTGTAATGAGGCTTCCAGCTCCTCTTGTTTGTTGCCCATGCTTCGTGCATTAGTGTACATGCACTTCAGCTGGGATGCTGGTTTCACCCCTGGCTCCAGCTTATCACCCCCAGACTCCTGCCTGGGGGGACTGTTTTCAGCCCCTTCCCCCTTCAAATCTAGTTTAAAGCCCTGTCAATGAGATCTGCCAACTCCCTTTCTAGAATCTCTTTCCCTTTCACAGACAGGCCATTCTCATACACTGTGATCTTTCCCCTCCTCTGCGACAGGTGTACTCTATCTGTTGCCAGCTGACCTGGTGCCACAAAAAGTTCCCCAAGATCAAAAAGCCCAAAATTCTTTTGGTAGCACCAGCCTCTAAGCCACTTGTTGATTATAACTGCCGACCTGTTCCCTCTGGTATTCCCTCCTGCAACTAAGGGTATTGACAAGATAATTATTTGTGCCCCTAATCCCTCAACCAGTTCTTCCAAGGTCTTGAAGTCACACTCCTGGAGTCATGGCAGATGATGCCAGGGATGGGGAGGAAGAACTGCCCTTCATAAGTGAAGCTCAGGTTCGTGATCACCTGAAGAACCTGAAAGTGTTCAAGTCCATGGGACCCGACGGGATACACCCAAGGGTGCTGAGAGAACTGGCAGATGAGGTTGCTAAGCCCCTCTCTATTATATTCCAAAAGTCATGGCAGACTGGGGAAGTCCCCACAGATTGGAAAAGGGCAAATATTGCTCCCATTTTCAAAAAGGGTAAGAAGGAGGAACCAGGGAACTACAGGCCGGTCAGTCTCACCTCTGTGCCCGGAAAGATCATGGAGCAGATCCTCCTGGAGGCACTACTGACTCAGAAGAGCAGTGAAGAGGTGATTGGGAGCAGTCAGCATGGCTTTGCCAAGGGCAAATCCTGCCTGACAAACCTGGTGGCCTTCTATGAACAGGTGACAGCATTAATAGATGAGGGGCGAGCAACTGATGTCGTTTACCTGGACCTGAGCAAAGCCTTTGACACTGTCCCACACCACATCCTGGTCTCCAAGCTGGTGACACACGGGTTTGATGGATGGACCACCAGATGGATAAGGAACTGGCTTGATGGCCGCACCCAAAGAGTGGCTGTCAATGGGTCCATGTCCCAGTGGAGGCCAGGGACAAGCGGAGTCCCTCAGGGATCAGTCCTGGGACCAGTCTTGTTCAACATCTTTGTGGGTGACATGGACAGTGGCATTGAGTGCACCCTCAGCAAGTTTGCTGATGACACCAAGCTGTGTGGTGCAGCAGACACGCTGGAGGGAAGGGATGCCATCCAGAGGGACCTTGACAGGCTGGAGAGGTGGGCACAGGCCAACCTCATGAGCTTCAACAAGACCAAGTGCAGGGTCCTGCATCTGGGTGGAGGCAATCCCAGGCACAAATACAGGCTGGGCAGGGACTGGCTGGGGAGCAGCCCAGAGGAGAGAGACTTGGGGGTGCTGGTGGACGAGAAGCTCAACATGAGCTCTCAATGTGCACTTGCAGCCCGGAAAGCCAATCAGATCCTGGGCTGCATCAGGAGAAGTGTGGCCAGCAGGTGAAGGGAGGTGATTCTCCCCCTCTACTCAGCTCTGGTGAGACCCCACCTGGAGTACTGCCTCCAGTTCTGGAGCCCCTATTACAAGAGGGATCTGGAGGTGCTGGAGCGTGTCCAGAGAAGGGCCACGAGGATGATCAGAGGGCTGGAGCACCTCTCCTATGAGGACAGACTGAAGGAGTTGGGGCTGTTCAGCCTGGAGAAGAGAAGGCTCCGAGGTGACCTCATTGTGGCCTTCCAGTATCTGAAGGGGGCCTACAAGAAGGCTGGGGAGGGACTTTTCAGACTATCAGGGAGTGATAGGACTAGGGGGAATGGGATGAAGCTGGAGGTGGGGAGATTCAGGCTAGATGTGAGGAGGAAGTTCTTCACCGTGAGAGTGGTGAAGCCCTGGAATGGGTTGTCCAGGGAGGTGGTTGAGGCCCCGTCCCTTGCGGTGTTTAAGACCAGGCTGGACGAGGCTCTGTCCAGCCTGATCTAGGGTAGAGTGTCCCTGCCCATGGCAGGGGGGTTGGAACTAGATGATCCTTGTGGTCCCTTCCAACCCTGACTGAAACTATGAAACTATGAAACTATCATAATTCCCTAACTGCATAACTATTAAGGGATTGTAATCAGAGGGCTGCACCAGATTAGGCAGCCTTCTGGTAACATCCCTAACCAGGGCTCTAGGGAGGCAGCAAACTTCCCAGTGAGAAGGATCTGGCTGACATACGGGGCCCTCTGTTTCCCCTCAGGAGGGAATCACCTATAACAATTACCCTCTCTTTGTTTTTTTGAGGGAACAAGTCCTGATGCTGGGGGAAAGCTGTTTAACCTTAGGCTCTTTAGCCTTAGGGAAAACCTCAGATTGTGTGTCCTCTGGCATCAGAATCACCTCATCCTCAACCTACAGTGCCCCATACTTGTTTTTCCAAGGGCAGTGGGGAAGGTGAGGGGAGCACAGGTCCCAGTACAGAGCCTTGAGGGACACCACTCTTCACTGCTCTCCATCTGGACTTCAAGCCATTGAGCACTACTCTCTGGATGAGACTATCCAATCAATTCCTTATCCACTGAACAGTCCACCCATCAAATCCATATCTCTCCAACTTGGTGAGCAGGATGTTGTAGGGGACCATGTCAAAGGTCTTACAGAAGTCCAGATAGATTACATCCATAGGTTGTCCCTTGTCTACTGACACAGTCACTCTATCATAAAAAGCCACTAGGTTGGTCAGGCAGGATTTCTCCCTAGTAAAGCCATGCTACTGTCCTGAATCATATTCCTGTCCTCCATGTGCCTCAGCGTGTCTTCTAGGAGGACCTGCTTCATGATCTTCCCAGGCAGAGAAGTGAGGCTGACAGGTTGGTAGTACCCAGGGTCCTCCCTTCTACCCTTTCTAAAAATGAGTGTGATGTTTCCTTTTCTCCAGTTCCCAGGGATGCCACCTGACTGCCAGGATTTTTCCAATATCATGGAGAGTGGCCTGGCAAACACATCAGCCAATTCCCTCAGGACTCAGGATTTCATCAGGTCCCATGGACTTGTATATCTTCAGGTTCCTCAGATGATCCTGTACCTTGTCTTCACCTACAGTGGAAGGAATCATGTCACCCTGGTCTCCAACTTGGGTCCATTGACACAACAGCAATGAGGAGAGGGATTGCCAGTGAAGACTGAGGCAAAAAAGTTGTTGAATGAAACAATAGGATTTAACCATTAGATTAAGAAACACGTTTTATTAACTTTCACACAGGTTCCGCCCCTGCAGAGACTAGTTCTGAATCACAATGAAAGCACATCCAGGAGCGGTTAGGAAATGTTGATATTCCCTCCTGTGGTGCTCTCCGGCACTGGTTTGCTGAAATTCATTTTGTTCTGCTCCACTCGCATGAGACCTGGCTTCAATTACTTGCACACTGGACAAACAGGCGCAGTCTTTGTCTTTGGTTTACTCACCTGATACTACTGTTTACAAAGGCTGAAAGAGGTAGAAAATGCTTAAGACTTATTGTTGTTTGTTCATAACTAAAATATGGAAAACTATAAACAGAAGTACCATGCTGTGTTGTCTAAATAAGATCAGGTCATTTTAGTCCTTTTACTTTTCTCATTATACTATTAATAACAATATAAATGCACTTAGGATTTAAATATTTGCACTGTCAATTAAATTAGTCATTCAAACAAAATTCCCTGTAATTATAAACTAATGGAGGATCTGAGTTCCAGATACCGGTGTTCAGAAATCAGACAACATTTAGGAGCTACAGCTTTACTCCACCCCACCACAGTCTCCAAAACCAGCCTGTGCTGCTTGAGTCCTCTGAATGCCAGCAGAACTGTGTGGAATTGCCATGAACAATACACTTAGCAAGGCTAATAAGCAGTTCCTTCCTGGCTCAGTTTCACATCATAGTTAAAGGTAAGGGAAATAAAACTAGACATGCAAAAAGATGTTAGTAGATATTGCAGTTTATTCCCAGCTTCGTACAGCAGAGTGGACTCTACAGCAATATGTTGTCATCTGTTTCTTGCCAATTGGGTGTACAAAGACACTGATACTTAATTTTAATAAATACATTTCTACTAGTGCTTTTTGTCATTTACACATTATACATCAACAAAAATTAAAGTTCTGAAAATATTTTCTATGCTTCTTCCTTCTACTTCTCCCCACCATAGCAAAACCAAATGTGGGGAGGGAAAATCACCGAGAACAGAGAGTGAGTTAGAAAACTCCTTCCTCAATTGTGAAAGAAGTGGCCTAGCCAAGCAGTTAAACACCAAAACAGGCAAAGCAGGAAATCTATTATAGGTTTGCTCTGACATGGCCACAAGTGACTCTGTGGTGTAGGATCTCTGCAGAGTATCTGTGCCTCTCCCAGTGCCCATAGCACCAGCTAGTTGTGAAGGTGTTATCAGCAGTAACCACAGTCAAGACAAATCTACTCATTGATGGCTTACAGAATCATTCAGGTTGGAAAAGACCCTTGGGATCATCAAGCCCAACCACTAACCCTACTCTACAAAGTTCACCCCTAAATCATATGCCCAAGCACCATATCCAAATGACCTTTAAACACATCCAGGGTTGGTGACTCAACCACCTTCCTGGGCAGCCTCCAAACACTTTCTGTGAATACTTTTTTCCTCATATCTGGCCTAAACCTACCCTGTTGCACTCTGAGGCCACTCCCTCTTGTTAGAATAGAATAGAATAGAATAGAATAGAATAGAATAGAATAGAATAGAATAGAATTAATGAGGATGAAAAAGACCTTCAAGATCATCAAGTCCAACCCATCACCCAACACCATCTAATCAAACTGTGGCACCAATTGCCTCATTCAGTCTCTTCTTAAACACTGCCAGGAATGGTGACTCCACCACCTCCCTGGGAAGCCCATTCCAACAGCAAATCACTCTTTCTGTGAAGAATTTCTTCCTAACATCCAGCCTAAACTTCCCCTGCTGCAGCTTGAGACTGTGTCCTCTCATTATGTCACACGCTGCCTAGGAGAAGAAACCAACCCCCACCTGGTTACAGCCTCCCTTCAGGTAGTTGTAGACAGCAATAAGGTCTCCCCTGAGCCTCCTCTTCTCCAGGCTGAGCAACCCCAAGCCCTCAGCCACTCCTCATAGGGCTTGTGCTCCAAACCCCTCACCATTTTTGTTGCCCTTCTCTGGACACGTTCCAGCAACTCAGCATCTTCTGCATTCCATTTGAACAGCCTGCGTTAGGCAGAGACAACACTGCTGAGGATGACCAGGTACCATGGAGAAAGCCAGATGTGGTCTTATAGGTGTCCTACCCTGAGGAAAGACCACAAAGACCAAACAGGCTGATTTTCAGCCCATTTTGAATGGGGCATGTACTTGGGGCACATGCTTTTAGCTCAAGTCATGAAGACGGTTTTCAAGTTCCATCGGGGTGCCAATGTAGAAGCTGTAAAGAAAGGCAGAAAGACATGGATGGTGTCTGACCTTAACCACTTTCTGAATAAATCCTGGATGGATTTTAACACTGCCTGTCAGTGCTGAGAAGCAAGGGAGCTTGGCCAGACAGGCAAACTAAGGACATGGTGAGGCACAGCAGCCCTTCAAAAGGGATCTGGGAGTAAAGGACCAACTCAGCAAAGGCTGGCCAGTGCTTCTTGCCTTGCTCCACACAGACAGAGAAGAGGACAATATTTCCAGATGCTGCCTTTTGGGAAGGGGAAGAAAAGAATATAAAGCAAAGGACATTATGCAGCTGTAGGAAAATACTAAGCACCCTTTTAGGTACAAAATTAATTATGTCAGGAGAAAGATCCTGATTAAATCTGATTTTAAAATTATTCCCAGCCTGACAAATAATTCAGTGGTAAAGCAAAGGTAAAGAGAAAGCCAGCTCACACATGGCATTACATTAGATGGGATAAGCCCTTGTAAATGGGCAGCAGGGATTAATTGCACTTTGGCAGAGATGGACTAGATGACCTACCCTAACAGTTCTGGACGTAGCTAATAGGTAGAATAAGTCATCTTAAAAATTAAGTAGGGAAGCTTAGTGTTGAAAAGATTCACAGCAGAAATGGCTGTGTTCTTCTGCATGATAATAAGAAAAAGGACAAAGGGGTGAATTAAGGACGCAGCATTGGGTTTGCATTTTAATGCCCTGATTTTTGTCAGGTTATGTTATAACTTGAACATTCCTGAAAGGCATGGCAGTTCTGTTGGCTGTGAAATTTTTATCTGTTTTTTTTTTACTATTTTCTTTTTCTCTTAAGTAGGAGAGGAAAATATCTTATGACAAATTATTAAACCTTAAAGAGCTGATGCAGTTTGGCAATGGGAATTTTTACATGGATATTTTTACAGGGAATAATGTATGGAACTAACTATATTTGGTGTGGTTATACCACAATTATTTATTCAGGTAATCATATATTTTGCACAAACCCCCACAACCCAATCTTTATTCAAGCATTATTTATTTACCTTAGAAACTGAAAAACCTCTCAGGGAAATATATATCTAGACATCTCAAAAAAAAAAAAAAAGGCTTACTTACCCAGTTCAATACATTAAATCTGGAGATTAGATGATTCACCTGGCAGACATCAAGGCCTCCTCTGGAACTGTTTCATTCTGATAAGCAAATGTGCCTTTCATGCATGCTTACCAGGGAAAAATTACTATATTTGCACAATATCTTTTAATGACTCTAAAGAGGCATTTAAATATCACTAGCATTTTCAACCCCCTACACAAAAAGCAAACAAACACAAAGACAGTCAATATTATCTTTATAAGGCAGCATATTCAGCTATGCTTGCTCTCTGATTCAAGGGTGATGAACATTTACATCTCTGAGACATCTGTTGTCTTCAGACAGGCAGTCATTTTGTCTTCAGTTTGGAGCAGGCAGTGGAGAGTTTACAAAGGAAACATGCTTTAAATGTAATTGAGTACTTTCTTGGTTAGGGTATTCTGACTGAAAGTGCATGGATGTTATTCACATAAAGAAAAGCAACCTTACTACTAAAGACAGAGTTGTTTATATAGGAAGAATGCTACATATAGGCTTGAAAAATATCATGTTAAGCACAATACCTAAGAGGAAAGGAAAATTATAGTCTTTGTTTATCATGAGAAGCTAGACTGTCCCTACAGCCAGTTTGTATTTTTTACAGATGGCTATATTTCCCCTAGGATAAAGTCAGAATTGATTTTTATTTTTTTTCCTAGCCCTCTAGAATTTAGATGGGAAAGAATGAAAGAAAATTTAAAAACTAAATGTGATATTCTCTTCATGTGCAAACAAGAGGCTAGCATGCCATGTAGCCAGTCCAAGTTTCACCCCTTAGACCTCATATCACCCACCAAACATAAACTTGCTTTCAAGGTTGGAACTGAACATTTTTGGTAGCAGAATGGCATGGCATGGCATGGCATGGCAAGTTCTGATGGGCTGAGCCAAATGGGTGAATGCTGAAGCAGGAAAAGTTTGACAAGAACAGCTCCTCAGAGGACAACATCTCATAGCATTTTATCATTATTCTGGCCAGCAGCAAGATGAATGCCAATGGTTTGAGCACCTCCAGTAGGAAGGTCAGAAGTCTCAGGGTATCTGAGTGCAAGATTGTGAAGCCTGGTTTCAGAAAAATATGAGATACTTTGTTAAGTAGCAACAGGGTGTCAATTTGCATAAGAGACTGATGATAATATCAGTGCTGTCACTTTCTGGAAATGGCAAACCATTTTTAGAATTCTAAGTGGAAACTATTCAATTTTTATTGAGCACACTATGGGATATTCAGAGTACAGGCTGGAAGCAGAAAGCAGTAGGAGAATCAGAGGACTACACAGAGAGGCAACTAAAAACAAAAGGAAAAAGTAAGGATGCAAATGATACATTGCTATAAAATTTTCTATTCAACAAGGCTTTTCATTTGGGAATCCTAAGGGAAGAATTTGAAAGAAAATATTTTATACATTGGAAGAACAGCAGCAGTGGTATGGGAAAAGCCAGATTTTCAGGCCAAGTTGAAACACAATAGAAATGGTATAAAATAAAATGCTATAGTAGCCTTGGCTTTATGACTACTTCAGGTACAAGCTTCACTCCACAAGAGTAGCTCTGAATTACTCTGCTCACTTACATGGCCTTCTCTTCTAGTGCACTCCTCTCCACATAAGCTCTTCTTCTTGCTCTTCCTCTGCCTCCATCTCAGTCCACATAACCAGCTTGCAGAAGCATAGATGTCCTCTTTCAAACTTCTCAGTGCTGGTGGTTGGAGTCTTCAGTTCCAGTTTTGCTATTATCATTACTGTGGATGTCCAGTCACCAAATGTGAAGGAAAAAAATAGTCCTTTCATTTAATTATGCTTTTCAGTCACGTAATCACAGTATTTTGCTCTTACAAAACGTAACACTTCTCATTTGAAGACCTCTGAACTTCTAACTGATTACTTAATTAAGTCACAAAATGTTCCTGTGATCTAGGAAAGTATTGAAATGAGTAAACTGGTATAGATGAGTAAAGTCATTAGTCAAGATGACTAACAGAGATGAGAAATGTACTAATAGAGGGTAGTTGCAGTAGAAGAAAATGAGCTTCAAATGGGTGAGCAGAGTGATTTTTAGAGAATATTACTGACCACTTACACTCTTTCGTAGCCAGCAGGAACTGTGACTGCTGAGGAATGTCTAAAAAATAAGTCTATGTCTGACTTACACAGGGACACTGCTGGGGAATAACAAGACATGTCTGAAACAAAACAAAACTGAAACAAAACTGTGGACATATTTACTGGGAATGTGTGGGCAGGGGGCATTATGACCAAGACAGCTATAGTTTTATTCACCTTATCCTGTACTTTAATCTCCCTGCACATCAAGGCCCACCAGGACCTTCTCCAGAGGTAACAGTAGAAAGGAGCAAAGATGGTATCATTTATCTCCCCTATCAAGTAGTGAGGGTAGCAAAGGGCTGATGAATGTGGAGTAATGCTTAGGTAAGATTGACAACTATTTCCTCCTGCTTCATACACATAACCAGCACCCACCTGCTTTCCTCCCACCCAGAGATATTTTTGAAAGCTTCTTCTAGCAAATTTCTGCACCAAAATTAAACCCATCTAGCAGTCAGCCTTACTGCCTTGCTCCCACGTCAGCTGTGTGTCATGACAACAGATGATAGAAATGCTGCTATTCAGGCTTCAGGATGCATGTTTCTTTTCTTTTTCTTTCTGTATTTCTTTTTTTTCTTTTTTAAAATTTTAATAGCTTTAAAAAGAGCTCTGAACAAAAGTGCTTGCTCCATGATGCATCTCTGAGTTAAGGTGCACAGGGCAGGTATACCTGCCCACACTCCAGTGGGCAAAAATAGGTAGAGTGGGTGAAGTTTCCTGTGGTGCTGTGGGGGTTGAGGAAGAAACACTCTGAGGAGAAAAAGAGATAGCAAGAAAGGGAAAATGGAGAGAAAGGAGAGGCAGAAATACTCCCCACTTTCCTCCACACCAGGGCCCTACACATCTCCATTTAGGTCTTCAGCAGCTTGGCAGCCAGTACCCTGAACAGAGATGTCCCTTTCCAGTCCCCTGTCAGCCTTCCCAGCCTTGGACACTCCTGGGCAGATACAATACAATACAATACAATACAATACAATACAATACAATACACCAGGTTGAAAGAGACCTTCAAGATCATTGCATCCAACCAGAGGGACCCCACCATACCCTACCTGCCTTATCCTCAACCACAGCACTGGCCCAGGAGCATAGAGACTACTTGGAGACAGAGCTGAGTGGAAAGAAGGCTGTGACAACCTTTAGCATCTACCAGCTGAGCAGGGATGAATCCTATGCAATGGAGGAGAGGGCTTCATGTCCATCACAACTTGCTTGAGTTAACATGTAGCACAAATGCCACAAGCCACCTACAAAAGATGAGTGCTAATTTAGGAACAGTAAAGCCACAGTCAGGCTTTCACTGCATGACCACCTGCCCTCATAAATCTTACCTGTGGACCAACAGATCAGGAGACCCAAGAGTAGGCTGAGCTTCTGTTTTTCCATTATTGTGATTTTATAAGAAAGGGCCGTCACATGCAGCAGTGAAAGTGTGAAAAACAGGACAGCTGGCATAGATTAGTAGATTCTTGGTGTTAAATATTTCATTTGTCCCATGCTAGGTAATCAGAAGTACTGAATGGCTTTCTTTGTAACAAAACCTGTTCTGGAATATGAATGTCAGCAGCATCAGGAAGCCTGAGACAGGCAACTTTAAACACCATGAGAGCCTCCTCCCATAAAACAGCATTATTCCCACAAGATATAATTTCTCCCATGACTGACCTGCAAATACTCCTTTGTGCTCAACTGCTGAACTAAAAAATTTGTCTGTATGTCTCTCTTTAATTTTTGTGTACTGCTCACTCTTCAAGTAAGAAAAAGAAATAAATCTAGGCTTCCAGTTACTTTTGGGATCAGGCTATGCAAGGGCAGTCAGAAGCTTAGAGAAGGGCATCTTCAGCTGAAATTGCTGCAGTTCACAGCTAACACTTTGGTAATCATCACAGTTGTTTCTGTTTCACAGCATTATAAAAGACCAGAAGCAACCACTGAGTGAAGCAAGAATTTAAATATGTCTTTGAGGCCTTTCCCATTTAGAAAATCACTTGTGTCTATGTTTGATTCTACGGGTTATTTCTGAATATAAATGCTTCCTTGAATCAGGGCTGCACAAGTATCAGAAGCTTAGATCAAGGAGCTGATCTGTCCAAATGAGACATTAGAGGCATGATGAAATGCTGCAGATCTTCCCTTTAATGAAATTTAGTTATGAAACCCTTTAATAAAGCTGCAGTGAGTATATTTACATTCCCAACAGAGAAAATCTCTCTCCTGAAAGAGGCAAAAAATTACCACAATTAATAATATCCTGATATTCTTCATAATGCCAGTAGATTGCAAATTTTTGTTGAGCTGTTCATCATTTTGAATTTCCATGCATCTTTTTATTTCACATACACACCCACTGGGGCATTTTAAGGACTAAAATTCATTGCTGTATATTAAAAATAGAAAATGAATCTCATGATTTCTTTTGTATCTCCCCAGTTTATTCAGTACACAAAAGACAAAATCAGTGGCATCCTGCCTGAAGAATAGAGTTATTTTTATTTGGGGGTTTTTTATGTGCTGCAGATTTTTGGCTTTACTGTTGTGGTGTGAAGCACCAGTATATTTTCACACTGTTTTCACATCATCTGCATTTTGCTGTGCTAATCCCAGATGTTTAATATCAAGAGCAAGGGCATTTATACCCCATTGATCTCTTTTTCCAGCATCTCCCATGTATCTGTGTGTTTCTATTGCCAAAAGTTTGAACTGAAATACTGGTTCTACCATTTGAGGAGAGCTCATACCACAGACTCAGCATGTCTGCTGTGGAATTGGTCTGCTTTCTATCCTAGAAAAACATTGTGATATTTCCTTTCCTTCCATCTTTCAGCACTTCCACAGTTGCCCACAACTGTCAAATAGTTACACATGGCAGAAAATTATTCCAGAAACAGCATCATTAGCACTGAAGGATGTGTATCAGATGACCCATACATGCCCAGATTTCCTATATCTTGTTTCACCCTTTCTATGTTTTTTTGTTTGGTTTGTGTTTTGTTGTTGTTGTTTCCAGTAGGTTATTCCCTTTTGCACTTACTGGGGGTTTTTTCCATCCTCTTTGCCTATTATTTTTCTTCAGATGAATGCAAAAGCATGTTCAGTGTTTCAGCCACGCTAATTGTCTGTTAATTTAATCTCCATCTCGATTTATTAACAGTGGGACTTTCTAAAAAGTGCTGCTACTTCCCCAGCATAATGATAAAACCCTTTCTATTTCTCCTCATGTTTCTCATGGAGGTTATTCACTTTGCTTTAAATGTCCTTTTTTCTCTGAAATCATTGGCTGCCTAATTGCTCTATCTCCTTCATTTCCCAACTACCATTCAGAAGTTTGGGTTACATGACTTTATTATTCTTGATCTTGAATGGCAAGACTTTCCATTTTTTGATAGAATTCTCCTGAGTGTAACTTTTTGGACATGTTTTACTATTTGATTTAGTTTTAATACATAACAGAAAATACAAAAAATACACTTATTCCTTCTTTCACATTTTAGGGACCCTTTCTTCTGGGACTTTTAACTAAAAGATGACTCTTCCAGTAAAGCAAAGCAGATGCTTTCTGCTTTCACAGTTAGAAGCCCCTGACAAGCTAAGTATGTGTCCTGTACTGCAAGCATTATAGATGTACCTTTACTTATAACCAGTCCCAACAAAATTAGTAGGAATATCTAACACAGTAACCATATCTTTGCACTTCCATATGTATTTATCCCTTTAGCAAGCCAATTAAAAGGAAATAATATAAATACTTGGTGTATCTTGCGATGGAATTTGCAACCATTTTGACTTTATTTCTTTGATTTCCACCTCCTAACTTATGGCTCTGGTAGCTAAAAGATGTGTTTAAAATGGATACCTAACATGAGCTTACCCTGAATTTATTTTGGGTGCACTTCACCTGCAGTATTTCACTGGATCCCACCCAATGTACCTGAAGAGCATTCATCTTTTTCTTCCTTTAGAAAGCACAGACATTTTCAGTTCACTTCTGCTCCCTCTTTCCTGCCACTGAAGCAATGTTTGCTTCCTCTATAAAATGGAGACAAAAAAGGCAATTATATGAGTCATCAGAATAGAGCAATAGCAGTAGATGGTCACTGATGGTGATCAGCCTGAATTGCTGATCCCTTGCAGATTTTGGCATCTGTAGGACAACTGGGACTTGTCTGGAGAGCAGCCCTGGTGCCCACATGGCAATAGGCAAAACCAGTTCTATATGAGAGCTAAATTTGTATTCCCAAAACGTTGTAAGATAAATATTGTAGACTATTGCCTTAGCTGATCACAGGACATCAAAAGCTAGTAGCAGAAAATGAAGGTATTCCCTTCTAAGCACAATCACAGAATCACAGAATGGTAGGACTAGGGAGGAACCTCTGGAGATCATCCCCTGCTAAAGCAGATTCACTTCAGGTGGGTTTGTGCAGGATTATGTCCAGGTGGGTTTTGAATATCTCCAGAGCAGGCCCCTCCACCCAATTCTCCAGACTGTCCATTTCGCAGTGAATGGCAGCACACCCTTCTGGTTTGTCAGCTGCTCCGCCCAGTTTTGTATTACTAGAGAACTTGCTGAGGGTACATTCTGTCCATTCATCCAGCAGGTTGATGAAGACAGGAGAACCTTGTACTGACCCTTAAAGAGCACTACTAGCCATGGGCCTCCAACTAGGCTGCACCACTGATCACAGCCCTCTGAGTCTCATCAGCCTCACTGTACCCTCATCTAACCCATACTTCCTAAGCTTACCTGTGAAGATGATATGAGAGACAGTGTCAAAATTCGTGAGGTTGAGGCAAACATCCACTGCTCTCCCCTCATCTACCCAGCTGGTCACACCATCATAGAAGGTTATCAGAGCAGCTAAGCATGACTTCCCCTTGATGAATCCATGCTGGCCATTCCTGATATAATAATAGAGACTACTGGCCTAGCTGGTTGCGAATACACTTACAGATGTTAAAGGAGATGTCACAATGCCACATAAAAATGCTTTCTATTGTCCTTCAGTTGATAGTTCAATCAACCTGCCATCAATAGCATAAGTAAACCTCCCCTGGTGCAGCTTGAGACTGTGTCCTCTTGTTCTGATACTGGTTGCCTGGTAGAAGAGACGAACCCCCACCTGGCTACAACCTCCCTTCAGGTAGTTGTAGAAAGCAATAAGGTCTCCCCTGAGCCTCCTCTTCTCCAGGCTAAGCAACCCCAGCTCACTCAGCCTCTCCTCATAGGGCTTGTGCTCCAAACCCCTTACCAGCTTTGTTGCCTTTTTCTGGACATGTTCCAGCACGTCAACATCTTTCCTAAACTGAGGGGCTCAGACCTGGACACAGGACTCAAGGTGCGGCCTAACCAGAACAGGGGCAGAATGACCTCCCTGCTCCTGCTGGCCACACTGTTCCTGATGCAGGCCAGGATGCCATTGGCCTTCTTGGCCACCTGGGCACACTGCTGGCTTGTGTTCAGCCTACCATCGACCAGTACCCCCAGGTCCCTCTCTGCCTGACCGCTCTCCAGCCACTCTGACCCCAGCCTGTAGCACTGCATGGGGTTGCTGTGGCCAATGTGCAGAACTCAGCACTTGGATGTGTTCAATCTCATGCCGTTGGATACTGCCCATCTGTCCAGCCTGTCAAGGTCCCTCTGCAGAGCTCTCCCACCCTCTAACAGATCAACACCTGTCCCCAGCTTGATGTCATCTGCAAATTTACTGATGATGGACTAAATCCCCTCATTCAGATTATCAGAAAAGATATTGAACAGGATGGGACCCGGCACTGATCCCTGGGGGCACACCACTAGTGACTGGCCACCAGCTGGATGTGGCACCATTCACCACCACTCTCTGGGCTTGGCCCTCCAGCCAGTTCCTAACCCAACGCAGTGTGCTCCTGTCCAAGCCATGGGCTGACAGCTTGGCCAGGAGTTTGCTGTGGGGGACGGTGTCAAAGGCCTTGCTGAGGTCCAGGTAGACCACATCCACAGCCCTCCCCACATCCACCAGGTGGGTCACCTGATCATAGAAGGAGATCAGGTTGGTCAGGCAGGACCTGCCCTTCCTAAATCCATGCTGGCTGGGCCTGATCCCTTGGCCATCCTGGAAGTGCTGTGTGATTGCACTCAAGATGACCTGTTCCATAATTTTGCCTGGCACTGAGGTGAGGATGACAGGTCTGGAATTCCCTGGCTCATTCAACTGGCCCTTCTTGTGGATGGGCACCACGTTGGCCAGCTTCCAGTCTTCTGGGACCTCTCTGGTGAACCAGGACTGTTGAAAAATGATGGAGAGTGGTTTGGCCAGCTCATCTGCCAGCTCTCTCAGCACCCTAGGATGAATCCCATCCAGTCCTATGGACTTGTGGGAATCCAAGTGGCTGAGCAGGTCTCTAACTACTTCCTCCTGGATTACAGGGGAACTATACTGTGCCTTGACTCCATCTGACAGCTCAGGAGGCCAGTTGTCCAGAAGACAACCTATCCTGCTATTAAAATTTGAGGAAAAGAAGGTGTTAAGTACCTCTGACTTTTCCTCATCTTTTTTTACAATATTCCCCTCCATGTCCACCAAGGAGTGGAGGTTGTCCTTGCCCCTCCTCTTGTCATTAATATATTTGTGGAAGGATTTTTTGTTGTCCTTCACATCAGTGGCTAGTCTAAACTCTAAATGGGTTTTTGCATCTCTAATGTTTCGCCTACATGACCTAGCAACATCCTTCAACATTTCATGGGTAACCTCTCCTTCCCTCCAAACAGGATACACCCTCTTTTTTCCCCTTAATTCATTCAGAAGTTCATTGCCCATCCAGGCCGGCCATCTGCTCTGGTGGCTCATCTTCTGGCTCACACAGCAGCTGTGATAAGAAGCTGTCCTGCATACTCTCTAAGAACGTTCTAGACTGCCTCCTCCCTGCTGTGTTAAGTTCCCAGCAGATATCAGGCAGGTTAAAGTCACCCATAAGAACAAGGTCTGGCGATCTTGAGACAGCCTCTAGCTGCCTATAGAATAATTCAGCAATCTCTTCATCCTGGTTAGGTGGTCTGTAACAGACTCCAACCAGGATGTCAGCCTTCGTGGCCTTGCCTCTAATTCTCACCCACAAGCACTCAACTTGATCGTCCTTAATCTCTCGTTCCATGGCATCTAGAGCCTCCCTGATGTACAGGGCCACCCCTCCAGCCCTTCTCCCTCACCTGTCTCTCCTGAAGAGCCTGTAGCCATTGATTACAGTGCTCCAGTCATATGAGTCATCCCACCACATTTCTGTGATGGCAACTACATCATAACTTTCCTGCTGTAACAAGGCTTCCAGCTCTTCTTATTTGTTACCCATGCTGCATGCCTTAGTGTACATGCACTTCAGCTGGGCTGCTGGTTTCACCCCTGACTCCAGTTTACCACCCCCAGACTCCTGTCTGGGGGGACTGTTTTCAGCCCCTTCCCCCTTCAAATCTAGTTTAAAGCCCTGTCAATGAGATCTGCCAACTCCCTTCCTAGAAGCCTTTTCCCTCTGGGGGATAGGCTGTTCTCATGTCCTAGGATCTTTCTCCCCCTCTGGGACAGATGTACTCCATCTGTTGCTGGCTGATCTGGTGCCACAGAAAGTTCCCCAAGATCAAAAAACCCCAAAATTATGTTGGTGGCACCAGCCTCTGAGCCACTTGTTAGCTACACCTGCTCTCCTGATCCTTTCAGTATTCCTTCCTGCAACTAAGGGCATTGATGAAAAAATTACCTGTGCCCCTGACCCCTCAACCAGTTTTCCCAGAGCCTTGAAGTCCTTTTTGATTGCCTTGGGACCCACCTGCATAACTATCAAGGGAGAGTAATCAGAGGACTGTACCAGACTAGGCAGCCTTCTGGTAACTTCTCTGACCCAGTCCCCAGGGAGGCAGCAGACTTCCCTGTGGAAAGGATCTGGCCAACATATGAGGCCCTCTGTTCCCCTCAGGAGGGAATCACCAATAGCAATTACCCTCCTCTTTTTTTTTAAGGGAACAAGTCCTGATGCAGGGGGCAGGCTGTTTGGCTTTAGACAACACCTCAGATGGTGTCTCTTCTCTCTTCTTCGAAGGGGGAAGGGGCTGGAACCAGTCGCCTCAGGCAGGAGTCTGGGGGAGATAAGCTAGAGCTAGAGGTGAAACCAGCAGCCCAGCTGCAGTGCATGTACACTAATGCACGAAGCATGGGTAACAAACAAGAGGAGCTAGAAGCCCTGTTGCAGCAGGAGAGTTATGATGTAGTTGCCATCACAGAGACGTGGTGGGACGACTCACATGACTGGAGTACTGCAATTGACAGCTACAGGCTCTTCAGGAGAGACAGGCAAGGAAGAAGGGGTGGAGGGGTGGCCGTGTACATCAAGGAGGCACTAGATGTCATTGAGATGGAGATCAGGGATGATCAGGTTGAGTGCTTGTGGGGGAGAATTAGAGGGAAGACCAGCAGGGCAGACATCCTGGTTGGAGTCTGTTATAGACCACCCAACCAGGAGGAAGATGTTGATGAGGCATTCTATAGGCAGCTTAAGGCTGTCTCAAGATCACCTGACCTCATTCTCATGGGCGACTTCAACCTACCTGATATCTGCTGGGATCTCAACACAGCAGAGAGGAGGCAGTCTAGGAGGTTCCTGGAGTGCATGGAGGGTAGCTTCTTATCCCAGTTGCTGCATGAACCTACCAGGGGTAAGGCTCTGCTTGACCTCCTCTTCACCAACAGGGAAGAGCTGGTGGGTGATGTGGTGGTCGGAGGGTGTTTAGGCACCAGTGACCACGAGATCATTGAGTTTTCGGTATTCAGCCAAGCTAAGAGGGGTAGCAAGAAGATCTCCACTCTGGACTTCCGGAGGGCAGACTTCAGGCTACTCAAGGAACTAACTCAGAAGGTTCCTTGGGATACAGCCCTTAAAAATAAAGGGGTCCAGGAGAGCTGGAGCTGCTTCAAGGAAGAGCTCTTGAAGGTGCAGGAACAGGCTGTGCCAGTGTGCCAGAAGATGAGCCGCCGGGGCAGATGGCCAGCCTGGATGGGTAATGAACTTCTAAAAGAACTAAGGGAAAAAAAGAGGGTGTATCGTCTTTGGAAGAAAGGGGAGGCAAACTACGGAATGTTTAGGGATGTTGCTAGGACATGCAGGAAGAAAATTAGGGAGGCAAAAGCCCATTTAGAACTTAGACTGGCCTCTGCTGTGAAGGACAACAAAAAGTCCTTCTATAAATACATCAATAGCAAGAGGAAGGGCAAGGACAACCTCCACTCCTTGGTTGACACGGAGGGGAACGTTGTAACAAAGGATGAGGAAAAGGCAGAGGTACTTAACGCCTTCTTTGCCTCAATCTATCCTAGCATGGCAGAACATCTTCCAGACAGCTGGCCTGCAGAGCTGGCAGAAGGAGCCAGGGAGCTGCATAGTTTCCCGCTGCTCCAGGAGGTAGTTAGAGATCTTCTGAGCCACTTGGATCCCCACAAGGCCATGGGACCAGATGGGATCCATCCTAGGGTGCTGAGAGAGCTGGCAGATGAGCTGGCCAAGCCGCTCTCCATCATTTTTCAACAGTCCTGGCTCACTGGAGAGGTCCCAGAAGACTGGAAGCTGGCCAACATGGTGCCCATCCACAAGAAGGGCCGGTTGGATGAGCCAGGGAATTCTAGGCCTGTCAGCCTGACCTCAGTGCCAGGCAAGATTATGGAACAGGTCATCTTGAGTGCGATCACGCAGCACTTCCAGGATGGCTAAGGGATCAGGCCCAGCCAGCATGGATTTAGGAAGGGCAGGTCCTGCCTGACCAACCTGATCTCCTTCTATGATCAGGTGACCCACCTGGTGGATGTGGGGAGGGCTGTGGATGTGGTCTCCCTGGACCTCAACAAGGCCTTTGACACCATCCCCCACAGCAAACTCCTGGCCAAGCTGTCAGCCCATGGCTTGGATAGGAGCACACTGTGTTGGGTCAGGAACTGGCTGGAGGGCCAAGCCCAGAGAGTGGTGGTGAATGGTGCCACATCCAGCTGGCAGCCTGTCACTAGTGGTGTGCCCCAGGGATCAGTGCTGGGCCCCATGCTCTTCAACATCTTTACTGATGATCAGGATGAGGGCATTGATTCCATCATCAGTAAATTTGTGGACGACACCAGGCTGGGGGCAGGAGTTGATCTGCTGGAGGGCAGAGAGGCTTTGCAGAGGGACCTTGACAGGCTGGACAGATGGGCAGAATCCAACGGCATGAGACTGAACACATCCAAGTGCCGGGTTCTGCACATTGGCCACAACAACCCCATGCAGTGCTACAGGCTGGGGTCAGAATGGCTGGAGAGCGGCCAGGCAGAGAGGGACCTGGGGGTACTGGTTGATGGTAGGCTGAACATGAGCCTGCAGTGTGCCCAGGCAGCCAAGAAGGCCAATGGCATCCTGGCCTGCATCAGGAACAGTGTGGCCAGCAGGAGCAGGGAGGTCATTCTGCCCCTGGACACTGCACTGGTTAGGCCACACCTTGAGTCCTGTGTCCAGTTCTGGGCCCCTCAGTTTAGGAAGGATGTTGTCTTGCTGGAGCGTGTCCAGAGAAGGGCAACGAAGTTGGTGAGGGGTTTGAAACACAAGCCCTATGAGGAAAGGCTGAGGGAGCTGGGGGTGCTTAGCCTGGAGAAGAGGAGACTCAGGGGTGACCTTATTGCTCTCTACAACTACCTGAAGAGAGGCTGTAGCCAGGCAGAGGTTGGTCTCTTCTCCCAGGCAGCCAGTACCAGAACAAGAGGACACAGTCTCAGGCTGCACCTGGGCAGGTTTAGACTGGATCTTAGGAAGAAGTTCTCTACAGAGAGAGTGATTGCCCATTGGAATGGTCTGCCTGTGGAGGTGGTGGAGTCACCTTCATTGGAGGTGTTCAGGAAGAGGCTTGATGGGGTGCTTGGTGCCACGGT
Organism: Colaptes auratus; assembly: GCA_015227895.2. Lineage (NCBI taxonomy): Eukaryota > Metazoa > Chordata > Aves > Piciformes > Picidae > Colaptes > Colaptes auratus. The sequence goes on from CM026897.1 coordinate 57,377,984, forward strand.
TTAGTTTTTCAGTTGTTTAGGTGGGTTGTATTGTATTGTATTTAGGTGGGTTGGATTGGTTGATGGGTTGGACGCGATGATTTTGAAGGTCTCTTCCAACCTGATGGTGTATTGTATTGTATTCTCATTCACCTCACCCTCAACTTCCAGTGCCCCATATTTGTTTTGCAAGGGCAGCTGGGAAGGTGAGGGGAGCCATGAGGATTTTACTTTGCCTTTCCTAACAGGGACCTGTATCCATTTCCTGCTGCTTCTTGGGTCACCTCCCTCTGCTAGGGGAGCCTGCAGAGCCTGGTTCCTCAAATCCAACTCCCTTTCACATTCCCTAACAGTCCTAAGCCTAGCAACTTTTTCCTGCAGTTCAGCCACTAGACTAAGCAGATAATCGAGCTGCTCACACCTAATGCAGGTGTTATCTCTCTTGCCCTCCATTTCAGGTGCCAGGCTCCAGCACCCTCTGCAGCCAGTTGCCTGGACACCTGCCTGCTTAAGTTCGACCTCAGTCTGGGTCAACACAGATCTTGTGTAAACAGCTTCCTGGTGAGTTACCACCATCCCTGTCCCTGGCCACCGACCAGCTGGAGGACAATTCAGGAATGAGCCCACGAGACTCAGCACCTCCCTCCCTCCGGTGAAAAGGTGCTGCTGTGGCACATGCCGCTAGCTGCAGCCGGGCCAGAAGGCTCTCTCGCCAACCGGTGTCATGCGGCTCGGCTCCACCACGTTTGAATTTCCCGTGGCTGACGTCAGGATCTCGAGCAGGCACGCGAGAAGACGACCCTGCCCGTCCTCGCTGCCTGCCAGCGTCCATCCACCCTGAAAAGCCCCAAAAAGAAGCCAAAAGGAATGCCTCTCAGCTCAAGCACGCCGGCCCCGGTGCTGGTCTCAGCTCTCTTGCAAAATGGTGTAGGTGAAGAGAAAATTCAGTCCATTTGAGATTTTACTATGTGGAAAACCTCTTATTTCTTCAGCATTTTCATACTGCCATCTGAATTTGAGCTTCACATCATTATGGAGTTGGGCATCTGGCTACAGTTGGGATAGAAAGAGTTTCAGACACATGTCATCACATGTTACATGAAAATAAGAAGGCCTAAACAATGCAAGGAAATTACTGAAATCAAAAAGGATAGGGAAATATTCCCCTTCTTTAAGCAAATCGCAATACAAAAGAAATGCACCAGATCTCAGCAGTTTACACTACAGAAAACTCACCACTCACTGACGTGTTACAGAATTTTAATCAATTTTTTCATTCCATATTTTAAAACGGGGCAAAGAGAGAAGCGTGACAATGCCCAGATAACAACGCTGAAGCACTCTTTTAGGTTCCTAACCAGAAATTAAACACAGAGGTTCGCGGCCCATTAGCAGTATTACACAGCTGTATGAAGCTGTAGACGGGAACTTCGCTCACCCTGCCGACAGATGCATGGGGCGGCGGCTGACACCCCTCAGAGTCTTCACGCCGGGGAACTACGGAGCGGGGCCGGGACTGCCCGGGGCCGGGACAGCCCGGGGCCGCCGTCCGCCAACATATGGCTGATGAGCTCCCTCTAACGGCCATCGGGAGAGTCGGCATGGGCGGCAGCTGAGCTGCAGCGCGAGAGGGCCTTAGCTTGCAGCGCCGCGGAGGCTGGGCTGGCTGCTGCAGCTGCCGCTGCCGAGCCATGTGTTGCCCCTCGTCCCGCAGGGCAGCCTGCAGAAAGAAACCACGGCCGTCTTTAATCCCTGCCTATGACGTTCAGGGAGGGTGGGAAAGTGCCTGCGAACGGGAGATTTATCAGCGTGCTCTGATCTCCCAGGGATTTTGGCTGCATCTCATCTCCTCGAGGAGCTCCAGCCACAGCTGCGTACCCTCAGCCAAGAACATTTTGTTTCCATGTCTCACATGCTTCTCCCTTTTCTTCACTGCCTTCTGGTCCCGGAGGACAATACTGTTTGGGACGTCGCAAAGGGTCTGGTGGCTTCTCTGGCGGATGGATCTCAGTTCGTGGGTGGGGAGTGAAAGGAAAAAAGCCCAGGGCTCAGCAGGATGCAGGCAGCAGGGATTAGGGTTGGCTCCGGATGACACAAAGTGTGGCCAGGCTCAATGCAGATGGCCTGCCAGTGGCCTCAAGGTTTTATAAAGAGGACTTTTGAGAAGAAAGAAAGAGTCCTGGCATTTCCTCCTTCTATGCTTCAGTGGAGGGGAAGGGAGGGAGGGAGGGAGGGAGGAAGGAAGGAAGGAAGGAAGGAAGGAAGGAAGGAAGGAAGGAAGGAAGGAAGGAAGGAAGGAAGGAGGAAGGAAGGAAGGAAGGAAGGAAGGAAGGAAGGAAGGAAGGGGGAAGGGGGGAAGGAAGGGGGGAAGGGGGGAAGGAAGGGAGGAAGGGAGGGAAGGAAGAAGGGAGGGAGGGAGGGAGGGAGGGAAGGAAGAAGGGAGGGAGGAAGGGAGGGAGGAAGGGAGGAAGGAAATGGAATAATACAGGGTGAATAGTGAAGGATCCAGCTAGAGTCACCTTCTGGTGCTGCCCCATATCCCTCAATGCCTATAGAGGCTGTTTGCACCTTGCAGGCTGGGATTACCTTCATATATAGGGTGCAGTAAGGCCTCACCTACTGCACACAAGGCAACACCACTTAGCAGTTTCTTTTAGGCAGCAGAGGTGAGCAATCATCCATTCTGGTGATGCATCACCATCTTTTGCTGAAAGTTCCCGAGCCCATGGTGGCCTTTTGGCCATGCACCAACCTGTGTAGTCCCAAATGTGTGTTTCCTGGAGACACTGCACTCACCAGAATCATCCCCAATGGGTTCACCTGAACTGAAAGAAGAGACAAGAGGGGGTAATGAGTGAACCTGTGTCTTTATCTCACTGTACCAGCTGAACTCAGTGATGTTATGTGTAGAGGCCAGTAAAAGGGAGGAGGAAGGCAGAGGTTTGTGCCACACTCCCTCTTCCCTGCTCATCCTCTACTCACACTCCCCTACTCATCCTCCACCTGCAGCTCATACCACAGGGTGGTATGTCAGGGTTCTGTGGGCACCAGTGGTCTGAGAAAAGCATTTTTCACCACATTTTGTGGGTGTAAATGGGAGATCCTGTTGAACAAAATCTGTCATTAATTCCCAACTGCAGAAAGGAGGCTGCAGCTGTTTTGAGAGGTTTTCCTGAAAGCTATGCAGATATGCTCAGAATTTTAATGGTTGTTTACCAGCTAAAGTGTGCCATCGAAAGAGCATGGGGTTTCCAAGTAAATAAGGTGTGAACATTATTTCAGCCTGGAAATAAACCTCTTCCTTCTTGTGAGTGTTTTTCTGGGTGAGCAGACAGTTTTTTATTTGTTTCAGTTGTTCTTTTTTAATTCATCCTTTCCCATCTAAGAAAAAAAAAAAAGAAAGATTCCTTGAAATGTGCAAAGCATTTTTAGACATACAAAAATCCTCTTGAGAGGGGGGAAAACAAAACAAAAAACAAACCCCAAACAAACAAACAAAAAAACCCACCCGAACATCAAACATTCACTCTGTGTGGTCTCTAAATCACTGAAAGAAAAGGGTAGCCCCAGAAAACAGTGGTTGTAGTACATGCATAAAAGTAGCATCTGACTGAAGTGCCTAGCAAGCCCTGAAGAAAAGCATAACACACAAAAGGGTAAAGAAGTAGAAAATGAAGAGGCTTTGTAATATTCTGAAGAATGACAAGACATATGGCAGGGGTTTTGTCTCCTATTTTCTGCAGTGGCCATAAACTTCAAGAGGATTCTTATTGCAGAGAAAATAACATGTCTTTAGCCAAACTCTCCAGTGCACGTTATTTATTTCAGGAATTAAGTCTCTGCAATTCTATTTGTGCTTTAAGGCAGTGTATAACTACAAGCCCTGTTTCTGTGACATTAATACATGCAGTTTCTCTGCAATATGTATATCATACATAGCTGCAAGGAGCACTGCAGAAATACCTCAGAAACTACACAAGTATTTTTCACTTCATGCATTTGAAGTTGAAGATGTTTTTTTCTTTATTCCAATGGACTGTGAACTATCTGACCAGCAGAGAGTATTTACAGCTGAAATGACAGTCCCCAAATGCAGGCCAGCATTCCTGATATTGCCACTGCATCTGGGGGATGGGAAAGGTATCTACCATCTAGCCAAAAAGTTATGATAACCCTGTATTTAGAGAGGACTTTGCCTGAGCAATAGAAAGGACAAGAAAGGTAAGTGATGTAGTAAATGGTGGCCAGGAAATTACTAGGAATTTCATCTAATATCAAGTCAGTGCTAAGGAGAGGGTTGGACAGCATGCTGCTATTCCATCAGGTCATCCAACTGAAAATATTAGTGAGAAAATTAAGCTGATCATCTTTCCCTATGACAGAAAAGAAAGGAAAAATAATCTGGACAGCCTGACCATTCAATCTAAGTCATCACATAATAAAAATGGGGTAATATTTCAAGGATTTTCTTTTTAACAATTGTAACAGTTCAGGTTACCATGAGATATTTTTGTGTAATATAATAGAATCCCACTAAACAGTCAGCATTTGACCCCTGGTAATGGAGACACAAAGGATCACTGTGCGTTGTGTGTTTCTATTGCAGGAGTCCAGAGGCAGATTAGGCTACTGAGATCACTTCCAACCATACAGACATGAATTTATTCTCTCTTAATAAGTAGTAACCTTCAGATTTGTATAATGATGGTGCAAAGTGAATTTCTATTTCATGCTAACTAATTTGTGGCAACTAATTTCTAATACAGCATATGACTGCAGACAGCTGGGGACTGTTTAATATCAGGGATGGTTAAATAGATTTTGTAAAGAAATGTCACAGCTGCCTATTCCTTACAAATGAGTCTTCTGCTCTGCACTTGAGCCTATAGCATATCACAATCAATGACTGAAAAAAGTGTTAAAATAATTTTTTTAAGGATAGGAAACCAGGGCAGTGATAAACATGATAAAGTTATTGCATAGTCTGAAACAACAAGAGACATCAACTGAGCAAGCCAAGGGAAGAAATCAGCACTCACTGCCCAGGGTTTTCCTCATTAAGAGAGTTGGTGCTCTCCCATCTTTTAGAAGTATTAAATAGGATTTAGTTATATAATCCCTCCACCTCCAAACTCTGCTGCACATGCTGGCTTTCATGGATGTGATCTCAAAGAATACAGGCACTTTGATTTACTACGAGACAATACCAAGTAAACATTTACACTATCTGAATATAAACTGATTAAATATCTCCACAAGATTCTACCAACGCTCTGTCTGCTTGTGTGTACAGGCAGATAAGGAAATCATAGAGTAGTTTGTGTTGGAAAAGACCTCCAAAGATCATCTAGTCCAAACTCCCCACTATGAAAAGGGACAGCTTTAACTAGATCAGGTTTCTCAGACCTGTGTCCAACCTGACCTTGAATGTTTCCAGAGATGGGGCATCCATCACCACTATGACTGAGACACTTGTTTCAATATCTTATCATTCATATATACTTTGAATCTACCCTCTTTTATTTTATTTTACCCTCTTATCCTATCACAATGGGCTCTGCTAAAAGAATTGTCCCCATCTTTCTCATAAGCTACCTGTAAGTATTGAACAGCCACCAGTGCTGTTCAATGTATTCATCAACAACCTAGATGAGGGCACCGAGTGCACTGTCAACAAGTTTGCTGATGACACTAAATTGTGTGGAGTGGCTGACATACCAGAGGGTTGTGCTGCCATTCAGTGAGACTTGGACAGGCTGGAGAGTTGGGCAGAGAGAAATTTAATGAAGTTCAACAAGGGCAAGTGTAGAGTCTTGCACCTGGGAAAGAGCAACCCCATGTACCACTATAGGTTGGGGACCGACCTGCTGGAGAGTCATGAGCTAGCAATGTGCTCTTGTGGCCAAGAAGGCCAATGGTATCCTGGGGTGTATTAGAAAGGGCGTGGTCAGTAGGTCTAAAGAGGTTCTCCTCCCTCTCCACTCTGCCCTCATGAGGCCACATCTGTGGCCTCAGTTCTGGTCCTGTCAGTTTAAGAAGGACAGGGAACAATTTGAAAGAGACCAGCACAGAGCCACAAAAATTATTAAGGGAGTGGAACATCTTCCCTACGAGGAGAGAATGAGGGAGCTGGGGCTCTTCAGCCTGGAGGAGACTGAGGGGTGAGCTCATTCATGTTTATAAATACATAAAGGGTGAGTGCCAAGAGGTTGGAGGCAGGCTCTTCTCAGTGATGCCCAATGACAGGGCAAGGGGCAATGGGTGGAAGTAGAGGCATAGAAGTTCCATGGAAACAGGAGGAAGAATATTTTCACTGTGGGGGTGACAGAACACTGGAACAGGCTGCCCAGGGGCGTTGTGGATTCTCCCTCTCTGGAGATATTCAAGACCCACCTGTATGAGTTCCTGTGTGACCTTTTATAGATAATCTTGCTTTGGCAAGATGGTTGGACTAGATGATCTCTTGAGGTCCCTTCCAGCCCCTAATATTCTGGGATTCTGTGAATAAAATCACTCAGACCCTTCTCTTCTTTGGGCTGAACAGCCCAAACTCTCTCAGCTTTTCTTCACAGGAGAGAAGTTCCATCGCTCTGATCATTTTTGTGGCCCTTCTCTGGACCTACTTCAACAGGTCTATGGTTTTCCTGTACTAGAGGAGCAGAAGCTGGATACAGTTACTCCAGGTGTAGTCTCACCCGAGTGGAGCAGAGTGGCAGGACCACCCGCCTCAACCATCGGCCACATTTGTTTTGATGTGTCCAAGGATGTGATTTGCTTTCTAGGCTGTGAGCTCCTGTCCCAGCTTTCATTCACTGGTACCCACAAGTCCTTATCAGTAGGGCTGCTTGCAACCCCTGTATCTCCATAGCCTGTAATGATACCAGGGATTGTGCTGACCCAAGTGCCAGGCATTGCACTTGGCCTTGCTGAACTTCTTGAGTTTCATATGTGCCCGTTTCACAAACTTGTCCCTCCCTCTAGATATCATCCCATCCCTCAGACATGACAACCACAACACTCAGCTTGATGTCATCTGCACACTTGCTGAGGGTACATTTAATCCCACAAACAGTACTGGTCCCAGTACAGACCCCTGATGGGTGCCAGCCATGATTGATTGCTATCTGGACATCGTACCATTGAGCATCATCTATATACAACCATCCAACCAACTCCTCCTCCACTGAACAGCCTACCCTGTCTCCCTGCATATTTGTGGGCATCCACAAATCCATGGGCCTCAGTGGGATACACCTGCAAGCTGGCTGAAGTCGTTGGTAGGTCACTTTACATCTGTGAAAAGTCCCAGAGAACAGGAGAGTTGCCTGAGGACTGGTCGAAATCCAATGTCACTCCAGTCTTCAAAAAAGAGCAAGAAGGAGAACACGAGAAACTACAGGCCAATCAGCCTCACCTGCATCCCTGCAAAAGTGATGCAAGTGTTTGTTCTGGGTGACATGGTCTGAAAAGCATATCAAGGAACAGTAGGTTATCAGGAGTAGTCAGCATGGATTCACCAAGGGGAAGTCATGCTTGGCAAACCTGGTAGACTTTTATGATGGCATAACTGGATGCATGGATAAGGGGAGGGCAGTGTTTTGATCTACCTTGATTTCAACAAGGCTTTCAACATTGTCTCCCACAGCTTTCTCACTGCCAGGCTTAAGAAATGCAGATTAGATGATTGGACAGTGAGGTGGATTGAGAACTGGAAGAAGGACAGAGCTCAGAGCATTGTGGTAAGTGGTGCAGAGTCTAGTTGGAGGCCCAAGGTTCTCCAGTGATCAGTACTTGGTCCAGTCCTGTTCACCATAGTACCAGTGACCTGGACAAAGTGACAGTGTACCCTCAGCAAGTTTCTTGATGATGCAAAACTGGGAAGAGTGGCTGAAACACCAGAAGGTTGTGTTGCCATTCAGTGACATCTGGACAGGCTGGGCAGTCGGGCAAGGAGAAACCAAATGAAATTCCACAAGAGCAGTTGTAGGGTTCTGCACCTGGGAAATAATAATCCTATGTATCAGTACAGTTCAGGGGATGACCTGCTGGAGAGCAGCTCTGGGAAAAATTACTTGCGAAATCTGGTGGACAAGTTCACCATGAGTCAGTAGAGTGATGTCACAGACAAGAAGGCCAATGGCATCCAGGGGCACATTAAAAAGACTCTGGCCAGCAGGTCAAGGGAGGTTGTACTCACTCTCTACTCTGCCCTGGTGAGGTTTCATCTGGAATACTGCACTCAGTTCTGATCTTCCCTGCTCAAAAAAAGGAAATGAGTAGAGAGAGTCCAGTGGAGAGCCACTAAGATGATATGGGGACAGAAGACAGATTTTCTGTGAGAACCTGTGGGACCCATGCTGCTTCTGAAAGGCTGTATGCCATGTGAAGGACCCATGCTGAAACAGCCCACAAGAGGACCCACAATGGAGAAGTTCATGGAAGACTGTTTGCTGTGGGAGGGACCTCAAAATGGAGCAGGACAACAGTGTAAGAAGATAGGAGCAGTACACGAAAACTGCTACAGACTGACCGCAAACCCTATTTCTGATCTTCTTCTGTTTCTCAGGGTGGTGGAGATAGAAAATTCAGGAGTGAAGGAGTGAAGTTAAATCTATGGGGGGTGGAGGGGAATTGTTTTAGGGTTTGTCTCTGTTTCTCAACATAGGTGGTAACCTACCTCTATTCTTTTGTTCAGAGAAATCCATGGACTTCTGTCTTTAGGAAATCCCTTGCAAAAGCAGCAGCTAGCAAATATTCCTAACTAGGCTAAAAGGCCAATCGCCTATACTAGCCTGTAGATTCATTACTATACAGGATCCATCTAGAGTAATTTCCTACTTATTTTTCCTGTGCAATTTCTCACCTAGAGCAATGTGAAATCAGCATCAGGTAATGTGACACAATTCGTTTGTACAGTATCCCTGTGTCCAACGTATTCTGCAAGCCTGTATGCGTTCACTGTAAACATGTAGAATCCAAAAATATAGATTTCCTCTTGCTGTTCTTATTCAGACACACACTTACACACTTAGAGAAGTAGACCTGTCGTGTGACTGACCACACGTGTTTTTGGATTATTCCAGGGGCCCTTTTGGACCAGATCTCCCAAGTTATCTCTGCAGTCAGATGGCAGTGGGCTGCTAGCTGGGGAAGAACGACACTGCCTCATGACAGCTGAACTGAGTGGGATTTCCAGGCAGCAGCTTGCTACAGTGAAGAAATCCATCCTAATTTAATTATTAATTAAATTGTAGTTATTTGTGGATATTTGAAGAAAACAGAGTATTGCAAACCTACTTCGGCCTACCCTCTCCGTGGACATAAATTAGCATGATGTAACTCAGACTTTCCATTGTAAGCCTATTTTAAAACTTTGTCCAGCTTCTTTGGCTAAGAAGAATCTCTCAATTTCTTGCTCATGACCTTAGGTTGTGAATGCTATAAACATAAACTTTGTCTTGGAAGATAATATCAATGAAAATTTCTATTTAAAGAGCTGAGAGTGCTCAGCATAGGTCTGTTGATGTTAGATTAACCAAGTCATCAATCTGAAACAGGAACAGACCAAATAAATATGATAAAGTAGAAATAAAAACTTGTCCTCTGGAGATACTCTGTCATTTATTTAAAGTAGACTTAGCAGAACAACTGGCTCAACAGTAGTTGGGGCAGCTCAGTTAAGGGAAATTGATTTCAACAGGGATCATCTTGGAAAAAATCGTAATTTCCAAAAGAAGCCATATGGAACCACTTGTTATTCCCTCCTTTTCCTTTCCTAATCTACATCACAGGAAAATCTTTCATGAGCACAATCTTAACCACAGCTCCCTTGGGTCTGCTTCCAACAAAATTTTTCAGAAACTACTTCTGATTAAAGGATGTATTCTCATCAGGTTTACACAAACACCGTATTTCATGGTTTCCAGGTTCTAACTCTAATTCCTGTGGCTAGTATTGTGCTCCTTATTATTCTTCACCTTCTGTGAAAGGAACTAGTAGCCCACATGAATCACTTATTTCATGTCCATATTAATTTAAAAGAATTGCACCAGGAGAAAACAGAACTATGACTAGAGGCTAGAGCACTAGATCCCCTGTATACATAGCTACTTCTGCCTGTGAAAAGGTGTTACAGTTGAGGTTTTTAACCACTGAGTGTAATTTATGGAATTTCACAGCACCGCTAAATTCAGTTTCAATTTGTGTAAAGGAATCCAGCACCTTCTGAGGTCACGTGTTTTCTTTGTCACACAAGCAGAAGTGAATTTCAGTAGAAGGCCAAAACTGAAAGGATGATGGTAGCATTTCTTTGACAGAAACCAAAATCAAGCTTAGGAAAACAGCTCAGGAAAAAACAGAATTAAACTGATCGTTGTCGTTGCTTGTCAAGAAATCTAAGTTCACATCTTAGAATCAGATTTATTTTGGTTGGAAAAGATCTATAAGATCATCAAGTCCAACTGTAAAGCTAAGGCCACCATGGCCATTAAACCATGTCCCAAAGTGCCGTGTCCACAGGTTTCCTGAACACCTCCAGAGATGGTGACTCCACCACCTCTGTGGGCAGTCTGTTCCAATGCCTGGCCACTCTTTCAGTAAAGACATTTTTCCTCATGTCTAATGTAAACTTCCCCTGCCATAGTTTCAGGCCATTTTCTCTTATCCTATCACCTGATACTACGGAGAAGAGACCCTACCTCTCTACAATCTCCTTTTGGGTACTTGTAGAGAGCCTCCTCTTCTCCAGACTAAACAGTCCCTTCTCGTGAGATTTGTTTTCTAGACTCTTCGCCAGCTTTGTTGCCCTTCTTTGGACACCCTCCAGCACCCCAACATCTTTCTTGTAGTGAGGGACCCAAAACTAAACACAATGTTTGAGGTGTGGCCTCACCTGTGCCGAGTACAGGGGCATGATCACTTTCCTACTCCTGCTGGCCACACTATTTCTGATACATGCCAGGACACTGCTGGCCTTCTTGGCCACCTGAGCACACTGGTGGCTCAGTCAGCACCCCCAGGTCCTTTTCTGTCAAGCAACTTTCCAGCCTCTCTGCTCCAGTCCTGTAGCTTTTCATGGGGTTGATGTGACCAAAGTGCAGGACCCAGCACTTGGCCTTGTTAAACCTCATACAGCTGACCTTGGCCTATTGGTGCAGCCTGTCCAGGTCCCTCTGCAGAGCCTTCCTACCTTATTGCAGAAAAACACTCCCGCCCAACGGAGTGTCATCTGCACACTTACTGAGGGTGCACTCAATCCACTCGTCCAGATCATTGATGACAATATTAAAGAGAATGGGCCCAAATACTGAACCCTGTGGAACACCACTAGTGACCCCCATTCTTTGGGTCCAGATATTCAGAGAGTTTTTAACCCTTTGAAGTGTCCACCCAACCAAGCCATGAGCAGCCAGTTTCTCCAAGAGGATGGATGTGAGAAATGGTGTCAATGGCTTTACTGAAGTCCACATGAACAACATCCACAGGCTTTCCCTCATCCACTAAGCAGGTCACTTTGTCATAGAAGGAGGTCAGTTTTGTCAAGCAAGACTTGCCCTTCAAGAGCCCATGTTGACTGGGCACCTGCTGCATAATGGCACTCAAGATTACCTGCTCCATGATATTCCCCAGCACTGAGGTCAGACTCCCAGGTCTGTAGCTCCCCAGGTCCTCTTCCTGCCCTTCTTGTACATGGGCCAAACTCCAGTCAGCTGGGACCTCCCCACTTAGCAAGGACTGCTGCTAAATGATGGAAAGTGTCTTGGAGAGCACTTCCACCAGTTCCCTCAGTACCCTTGGGTGTGTGCCTGCTGGTCCTGTAGACTTGTATATGTCTGAGTGATGCAGTAGGTCACTAACTATCTTCTCTTGGATTATGAGGAGTTCATTCTGATCCTGTCTCAATCCAGAGAGGGAAAGAGATTCAGGTTTTTAATGACTATTCCCGTGTTGTGAAATTAGAGGCACAAACAAGGCCAAAATATCAACAGCTAGACTATTTATTACATAAATACAGTGGATGGACATAAATAAAGTGGAGAGAGAGAAAATAGAGAGAGAAGAGAGAAGAGGAAAGGAATTATATTACCACACCCCTCACTCCCCAAGACAGTTTGAGTCTGTGGAGGACAGGTGCTGCAGGAGATGTTGGGTCTGTAGAGAAACGGTGCTGCAGGAGATGTCGGGTCTGTAGAGGAAGGGTGCTGAGGCTTTGGCTGTAGAAGGGATGTGGTCCTCTGAGCAGCTTCTTCAGCTCCATGAGTTGCAGCAGGCGGAACTTAGGGCACAGAGAGAGGGTTTTCAGAGTCCAAGATCCGTTGTGCTGGCCCCGTGATGTTTCCAGCGTGTGGTGCCGTCTTCTCTTTCTTCTGCATCTTTCTTCTCCAGTTTTCTTCTTCCAAGCCAGTAGTTGCTCCAGTCTTTTATACAGTTTTTTTGTCCTTAGGCAAGTGTCCAGGTGTTGTTCCCCAGGATATCGTTCCGGGAAATCATCCTTAGGTAAGTGTCCAGGTATCGTTCCCCAGGAAATCTTTCTGTGTACTCAGGTGAGTTTGGGCAGGGTCTGGATGGAGGGGGGAAGGCCTCTGCCTCCTCCTTCTCCATCTACCTACCCACACACTCATTACACATCAGGAAACAGGTGGTGAATCCATTGTCCTTTCCTGGGGTATCTGATGACTGGAAATGATCTTGTCCTGAAGGTGTGAATGCTGAGCCCTTGGGCCATTGTTGTAGGCCAGCTGCAGTCCAGTGAGCAATGTTATCTTTGCACCTTCCTAGAGTCCTTCCAGTGGCTCTGCCCAGTGCACATCAGCTATTGTCTGGGCAAGCAGCAAGTGATTTTATCTTTGTTGAGTCACACCAGGAGAGACAAGCTTTAGTCTCTCGCAGATCCTCATCCCTATCATCCATCTCAGGGGGCTAGATATCTAGTGAACAGCTGGTCTTACTACTGAAGGCTGAGGTAAAGAAGGTATTGAATACCTCAGCCTTTTCCTCATCCTTGACCCCTATGTTCCTCACTGTATCCACCAAAGGACAGAGATTCTCCTTAGTCCTTGTTTTGTTGCTAATACATTTGTAGAAGCATTTCCTGTTCCCTTTAACAGCTGTAGCCAAATTAATTTCCATCTGGGCTTTAGCCCTTCTCATTTTCTCCCTCCATAGTCTCACGACAATCCTGTAGTCATCTTGAGTGTCCTGCCCCTTCTTCCAGTGACCAAATATTTTCCAAAAGACTAAGAGTTTGGGTTTGCCTCATCAAATATAATCAATGAGGCAAACAAATATCCTTAACTGGCTGATTTGTTATGCAAGGAAGAAAACCTGACATAAGCTTGTAGATTGTATTCATTTAACCAGTCTCAGATTAACCTGTCAGGTCTACCCCCTTGCCCACAGCTATCAATGACATAAAAGCATCTCGGTGTGTTTGTGTGTGCACATACCACTAAACAGCTACAAAAAGCAAGAGTGTCATATTAAATGCTGATAATTTAATCAGTCTACATTCTGCTACCATGCCAGTTATTTGCCTCCAGTGCCCATAAACTGTATCATTAGCACCATTGTTGCAAATAGTGGGTAACTTTTCCTGGGCAGTGGCTTTTTGCTAAGGGTAGCAGAACTCCTGAAAACTATCTCTTAAGGAACATTTGTGTGGGTTGTTATTTTAATTTTAATTTAACAACTTGACTGTAATTTGCTGAATATTAAATATGTGGAAGAGCTCACATAAAATCACACCCTATAAACATCTGGGAGATGTGAAACACTTAGCAGAGCTACAGTGTCCCTGGCTCAGTGACTCAGAAACCTGCTGTGTCCCTACAGAGATCATGTCATCGTTTGCCCACCCAGGCAATACAGATGTCTCACACTTTTGAAGTCTCTCTCCAATGCACAGCCAAATTAACTCTGCTTTACTGAGCAAGTTCATTCTCTCCACCCAGCCCTGTAACCTCCATTGACTTTTATCTTCTATTGACTGATGACTCATTCACCTTGTAAGGGATAACATGAGAACAGCAAACACCCCTTATTCATTTGGTGAACTGAGAACAACAAATGCCCCTTATTCATTTGCAGATGGGCAAAAATCATAAATTGCTGCTGGGTTTGAGTACTTCTACTTGGCCTAAATTGAAAATTAGTCTCAACTTACCACTTTCACACACACACAATGTAGAGTCACTGAACTGCATTCTTTTACAAAACCCAACCATCTGGAGAGAGTCCAGTGGAGGGCTACAAAGATGCTTAGGGGACTGGGCTATCTCTCCTACGAGGAGAGGCTGACACCTGAGTCTGTTTCGCCTGGAAAAGAGAACACTGAGAGGGGATCTTGTCAATGCCTGTAAATATCTGAAGGGTAAGGGTCAAGAGGATGGGGTCATACTCTTTTCAGTGGTGTCCAGTGACAGGACAAGCTCAGGGCAGCTGGCACAAACTGAAATACAGGAAGTTTCATCTGAACATGAGGAAAATTTTGTTATTTTGAGGGTGACAGAGCACTGGAACAGGCTGCCCAGAGAAGTAGTGGATGATCCTTCTCTGGAGATAGTCAAAGCCCACCTGGACACAATCCTGTGCAACCTGCTCTAGTCAAACCTGCTTTAGCAGGGGAGTTGGACTAGATGTCCTCCAACCCCTACCATTCTGTGACTGCAATTAATATAAGCCAAATCTCTATTGATTTTCACAAAGGACATTCCTGCTCCCATATTACACAATAGAAGTATGTCTATATTTTAGTCAGCAGCTATGAAATCTGATTGTTTTGCACTCTGAAATAGTGAAGACAGTTGTGGTGGGTTGCAGTTTCCCATTCACATTAACTAACCACAGCTAACTCGGAAGAAAATGGAAGCTGTATTCACAACGCAAAAACTACACTCTACAATGGAATGCAACGACTATGTACGAATACACAGTATTTGCAATATGATACAAATATTTACAATTAAAAAATAGCACAGAAACTCCCCTGCACCCCCTCTGGTATTCCCAGAGATCAGGGAAGCTGATCCACTCTCCCCCCAAATCTCCTCTCTCCCTCCTGTAATAGAAGAAAACAGGAGATGGAAGGAATGCTAGCTTAGAGAAGCAGTGTTAATGTTCTTATCTTTTCTCAAGGCCAGCCAGTAGCGGTTATCTCCCCAGCAGAACAGCTAAGCAGCTAGAGAAAAAGAGAAGGAATGAGAATGGAAGTGAAATGTGAAAGATGTTTATGGAACAGCTGCCCAATGTATTTGTTTAGAATAATCTTTTGTTTTCCTTTTTACACCCAATAGTGAATTATTTATATTGTTCTACTTTTCTGCTCGAAATCTGCAGCTAAATTTTAAAGGCATAGCCTAAAACTGCCACAACAATTTAGGACATAATTTTTTTTTTCAAATGATGGGAAGTCAGCTGGAGAAATACTTTGACCAACATGAAGTTCTCAGTTCCAGTATTTTTCATATGAAAGAAGCATTCTGGCCCACAATGTGGCCTTCTGACACCACTTACTACACAAATCTCTAATTCTGTCCAAATTACTTCCATGCAGTACTTACTGTTCCATATCATCCTCCACTAAGCATGAAATACTTAGGAAACTTCTACCATTTGTTAGGACAATATAAACTCTCAAGAGAATAGAATCAGGGAAGCTACTGTTTTCTTACATCATCAGAGGTTCAGATTATCCAGATCATGCTACTCATTGCTAGCACATACATTCCATAGTGTTTTTATCTGCACTGTTACACAGCTAAAAGAAAAATTTGAGAGAATGACCCTTTTCCTGCCACTATACATTTTATACATATTGCCTTTCAACTCTATTGCCAGTACACATATGCAAATCAATATAAAGCAGACAGAACTCTGATCTGTGAATCTTTTATATCCATGGAGCTGTATTCTGCAGTCATGGGGAAGCTTCAGAAGGAAGAAAGAGTTTTAAGACAGAAACACTAGAGTTCTTTCATTTCTACATCTGAAAAAATGCTGGCAACATACTCAGTGCAGTTCTGTAGGAGAATTTTGAACACTGTTCATCTTTTTTCAGCACAAGAGCTATAAAGAAAGGCACTTTTTAATATTTTGTTTTGGCTTATTTGTTCTTTATTGGCAAAATGCCCTGTCACAAGATAGATGAATATCAATACAGATGATGACAGGTATTGATCCAGCTATATATATTCAAGTTAACTCCAAGTTAAGATGGAGTAATTCACACTGACACTTCTGAAGACAAATGCATCGTCAGAGCAAAGCCACACAGTCAGAGTTTATAGTTCCCAGACACACAGTTTATGTCAGTATCGATGTGATAACTTTCTCTAACCAGAGAAGTATGTGTTGGGTTTGTGCCTGGGGAGTTTTCGTAGCAGCGGAAGGGGGCTACTGGTGTGGCTGCTGTAAGATTTGAGGAGCTCCCCCAGCTCTCACTTGGACCTGCCCCTGGCTAAGGTCAAGCCAATTAGTACCTCTGCAATAAGGCATTTAAGAGAGGAAAGACCTGTTGGTCAGCTTCCTTTATTTTGGGGCTCCTTTTGTTGGGGAGACAAGTGGAACAAAAGAGAGGCAACCATGTGGCCTCTGAGGTTAGTACAGGAAGCAGTGGAGGCACACCAGAGCAGCCAGTCTTCTTCAGCCAGACTGAGCCCTTGCAGCCCTTCAAGATCAATGGTGGAGAAGAATTCTGTCTGCAACCTGTGGAGGACCCTGTAGTGGAGCAGAGAACTGTTCATGAAGAAGGCCATGGCTCTGAGGGGAGGCCAAGCTTGTGTAGTCAGTTACTGGAAACACTGCAGCCCATGCAAAAAATCCACACTGGCAGGAGAAGCTTTGAGTGGGACACCACATTGCATCAGGGGGACACTGTGAGGAGTTCTGTCCCTGAGGAGAAGGGAGCAGCAAGAACAACATCAGAAGGATTGATACTGACCCCCATAACCCTCATTCCCTGCCCTGCTGTGCCACTGCAGGGAGGAGGGAGCAGAGCTGGGCACAGGAGGAAAGGAGAGGTGGAGAGGTGGTGCTTTCAAGATCTGGTTGTATTTATCACTGACCTACTCTAATTCAATTGTTATGTTGAAGGCGGTTTTGTTGTTTAAATTGAATGGATTTTGTTTCTCCAAGTCAAGCCTGTTTTGTGCTTGTGACCATTATTAGTGGGTGAGCCCTTCCTGTTCTTTGTCTTGACCTCCAAGACTTTTGTTGCATTTTCTCTTCACCATCCCACCAGAGCACAGTAGAAATGAGCAGCATGGTAGGCTGGATAGGCTCAAACCACAATGAAATATTTGTTATGAAATAATTTATAAAGAAGATATGTCTAATACTGCTTATAAGGTATGCAAAATCCATTGTATAGCCCAAAACTTACAGCTTTCCATATAAATTTAGGGTGACATTTTTTCAGACTTTTTAATCCGTACTTGGGATTTAGTCTATCATAATCATTTCATTCATGATACAGCCGCACTGCAATTTAACCCAAATCAGGGGATCTGCATTCTATTTGTAAGTACAGATGCTTGTCTCCCTATGAACTCAAGAGGTGTGTCCTTGCATCCAAAGGCAGGTTTTGGCTTTAAGACCAAACCAAATTTTGTTTCTTTCAGTCAAAGACAGATAAATCTGGTTTCCTGTGACTTCACTTCAGTGATTTGAATGGAGGAAGAACTATGTCACTTTTGTTCTAAAATGAGGCACAACATGACTTGAGCTATATTATTAATTGAATAACAAATTAAAGATTCTAACTTTCATATTGTAAATATGTAAACACCTCCTTATCTTTATTTAAGTAATTGCAATTGAAGTGACCTTGAGCTTATGCTTTGGTATGGTGAGGGCCAAAGTCAAAATGGCAGAAAGAAGCTTTTTGACAACAGTTTTAATTTTGTGTATTTTCAGGAAGGAGACTAGCCAATGAACAAATCCTATGACTTTTTTCCTGGAATGTTGGTGAACCGTGATAAAAAAACATTACTGTGTTTGGAACTACTGAAACAATGGCTTTCAAAGGTTAATTTTTGCTAAATCACAGCCATCTTTCACTGACACAATCAGCGGTGCTTATTATATTCATTAAGTCTTTTCTTAGAATCAGAAATTCAGACTTTGGCCTCATGTGGCTTTGACAATACCAGATGTTCACATAAAATCCCTGGGACTCATTTGTTCATTTTTGTTGGCTTAGGGCTCTTCCTCCTTCCTGTAGTCTCACATTTCAACACAGTGTAGCTATACTTTTTTCTTCCACAAACTTTCAAAACCAATTCATCCTCCAGCAAAAGCCCCCACACAGCTTCAGTCTGGTAGGACAAAGAGAAAATTACGAGTGAGTCATGCCACAGACATGTGGATGACTGATTGTAGGGCTTTGGCTTGGGTTATAGAATCATAGATTCATCCTGGTTGTAAAAGACCTTGAAGAACATTGAGTCCAACTGTAACCTCGCACTGCCCATCGCTAAACCATAACCCTAAGCACCCTACAGTCTTTCAAATACCTCCAGGGATGGTTACTCAACCATTTCCCTGGGCAGGCTGTTCCAGTGCTTGACAACCTGTCCTGCCTCTCACAAACTTCCACAGACAGGAGGGAAAGTAATCCCCCCCAAAAACCCTGATAGTTAGGACAAGGAGTTTAATGAGATGATACAATACACAATTACCCTAGCCTACTTCACAGAACAGCAAAAGCAGAATCAGAAGCAGCAACAGAAGCCAGACATAAAATTATTCCCCCACTCCCCAGGCCTGCAGCCCACCCATCGGAAAAGACCAACACCCCAAAACCAGCAACTGGAAGCAGCAGCTGGAAACAAAGAAGCCTTTCATGTTCCAATCCTAACTATAAGCCCCATGATGCTTTGCTCCAGCCAGGACTTTCGTTTTAAAACTGGCATGACATCAGCATGTTATTGAACACTCATCAGTAGATTCAATTGACTAAACCCATGACACAACCCCTTCAGTGAAGAAATTTTTCTTAGTATCCAATCTAAAACTCCCCTGGTGCAACCTTCTATGATCAGGTGACCCGCCTGGTTGATGTGGGGAGGGCTGTGGATGTGGTCTACCTGGACCTCAGCAAGGCCTTTGACACCGTCCCCCACAGCAAACTCCTGGCCAAGCTGGCAGCCCATGGCTTGGATGGGAGCACACTGCGTTGGGTTAGGAACTGGCTGGAGGGCCGAGCCCAGAGAGCTGTGGTGAATGGTGCCACATCCGGCTGTCGGCCAGTCACTAGTGGTGTGCCCCAGGGATCAGTGCTGGACCCCATGCTCTTCAACATCTTTATTGATGATCTGGATGAGGGCATCGAGTCCATCATCAGTAAATTTGCAGACGACACCAAGCTGGGGGCAGGAGTTGATCTGCTGGAGGGAAGAGAGGCTTTGCAGAGGGACCTCGACAGGCTGGACAGATGGGCAGAGTCCAACGGCATGAGATTGAACACATCCCAGTGCCGGGTTCTGCACACTGGCCACAACAACCCCATGCAGTGCTACAGGCTGGGGTCAGAGTGGCTGGAGAGCAGCCAGGCAGAGAGGGACCTGGGGGTGCCGGTTGATGGTAGGCTGAACATGAGCCTGCAGTGTGCCCAGGCAGCCAAGAAGGCCAATGGCATCCTAGCCTGCATCAGAAACAGTGTTGCCAGCAGGAGCAGGGAGGTCATTCTGCCCCTGTACACTGCACTGGTTAGGCCGCACCTTGAGTACTGTGTCCAGTTCTGGGCCCCTCAGTTTAGGAAAGATGTTGTCTTGCTGGAGCGTGTCCAGAGAAGGGAAACGAAGCTGGGGAGGGGTTTGGAACACAAGCCCTATGAGGAGAGGCTGAGGGAGCTGGGGTTTCTTAGCCTGGAGAGGAGGAGACTCAGGGGTGACCTTATTGCTCTCTACAACTACCTGAAGGGAGGCTGTAGCCAGGCGGAGGTTGGTCTCTTCTCCCAGGCAGCCAGTACCAGAACAAGAGGACACAGTCTCAGGCTGTGCCAGGGCAGGTTTAGACTGGATCTTAGGAAGAAGTTCTATACCGAGAGAGTGATTGCCCACTGGAATCGGCTGCCCGTGGAGGTGGTTGAGTCACCTTCATTGGAGGTGTTCAAGAAGAGGCTTGATGGGGTGCTTGGTGCCACGGTTTAGTTTTTCAGTTGTTTAGGTGGGTTGTATTGTATTGTATTGTATTGTATTGTATTGTATTTAGGTGGGTTGGATTGGTTGATAGGTTGGACGCGATGATCTTGAAGGTCTCTTCCAACCTGGTGTATTGTATTTATTGTATTGTATTGTATTGTATTGTATTGTATTGTGGCCATTTCCTCATTTTCTATGGTTTGTCACTTAAGAAAAGAGACCAACACCCATCTCTCCACAACCTCCTTTCATGTAGTTGTAGTGGGCTATGAGGTCTTCTTTCAGACTCCTTTCCTCCAGGCTAAACAACCCCAGTTTCCTCAGCCACTCCTCATAAGACTTGTGCTCTCATCAGACTCTCACCAGTTTTGTTGCTCTTCATGGGACATGCTCCAGCACCTCATTATCTTTCTTGTAGCACGGTGTGACTGGTTTAGGCTGTGCCTCTAAGAAAGGGACAGTTGCTGTACACTCTGGCTGAATGTTTTTGATATTTAAACAAAAACAAGATAAGGTCTAAACTAATTTCATTGGTAGATTGGTAGAATGCAACTTTAAGTTTAAGTTCCGTCAGTTCAGTCTGTGTTCAGTCTGTTCTCTATGTTCCTGTGGGCTTGTCAGCTTCTCTCTCACGGAAAGCAACAGCGTGCTGGACAGGAGCGACCTTGAATTAACAAAGCTAACCAGATAAGAAAACTAATTCTTGCACATGCTTTGAGCCAACAGAATTTTCCCCTTAATTGCCTTTCTCTCTCTCTCTAACCCTTTTTGGGAAAAAAGGGAGGAAGGGAGGGAGAGTGGGATACAGAGGGGAACCCCCCTGGCTGGGGGTCTTCTGCATTACATTCATTGCTGTATATTTCTGTATATATTGTAAATACTGTATATTTGTGTACATATTCATTGCATTCCATTTATGCTTGTAAATACTGCTTATTTCATTTGCTTCTCCAACTGAGTTTGCTGCGGTTTCTTTCTTTGTGTGTGTGTGTGGGAGAACTTTCTCACCCTACCACACAAGGTATCATAGTATCATAGTATCAGTCAGGGTTGGAAGGGACCACAAGGATCATCTAGTGCCCATCTAGGTGCCCAAAATACATCAAGCATCAAGTTCCCAAGCACGTTTCCTCTGTAGATCTCAAAGAATTCCACAGATGTTAAAAACTATTAGTCATGCTGAAGAATGTGACATATATTAAATTAATTTTAAGTATCTTTTTGAAGACTCATAGTAAGTTTCAGCTTTACTAAGAGTTGAAGCTAGGCCGTACAATTTCCAAAGCCAGGCATTTTCCTCCAGCAAATCATTGCCCTTCAATACCCTGCTGGTGATTGGGTGAGTGGTGCAAATACTCTGTAACTTGTAAGACATGATACCCAAAAGTCCTGAATCGAGGCTCTGAAATTCATTTAATGCTAAAAAAAATAGCTACATTTCTGAATACTCTATGATAAGCAAATGCTACCACAGACAGCCTTCCCACCCCCTTCTCAGTGAAAGAAAATTTCCCAGAAAAAGCCACCTGCTTTAACCAGAATTATTTTCTTTTCTCCCTCTTCCCTCATTATGTCACTTTTATGCTTCCTATAGCTTCCTTCACCATCTTTACTACACAGACCTTTACAACTTCAATGGTTGTACTTTTCCCTCCTCTTTCTAAAAGCACTGGTTTACATGCCTTCTTCCTAGCTGCAGTTACCTTTCTACTTTCTCTTTAGTTGTACTATTCTTCAAATATCTGCTTTAAATGTTCTGCTCTTAGGCTAAACAAGAAGAGTGGAACCAATACACTCTTAAAGCCCTCTCTAGGCTTGCATCTATCTTGGAGCAAAAAAATAAAGCACTTAACAACATCAGGGTAGAGACTCCAGACTGTACAGCTGCTATCAGAGCTATGAAACTTTAATAAGGCACACGGAAGACAGGGAGATGATTCAAAACAAGCAGCATGGCTTTACTACAAGCAAGTCCTGCCTGACCAATCTAGTGGTTTTCTGGGATAAAATGGCTGCCAGTGGACAAGGGAAAGGCAACGGATGTAATCTATCTGGACTTGTGCAAGGCCTTTGACATGGTCCCCCACAACATCTTTCTCCCTAAGCTGGAGAGATATGGATTCAATGGGTGAACTGTTCAGGGGATAAAGAACTGGCTGGATGGTCACATCCAGAGGCTAGTAGTCAATGGCTCAATGTCCACATGGAGATGGGTGACAAGTGGTGTCCCTCAGGGGTCCATACGGGGACAAGTGCTGTTCAATATTTTAATGAATTATATAGACAGTGGGATCAAGTGCACCCTCAGCAAGTTAGCAGATGACACTGAGCAGCAAGCTTGATATGCCAGAGGGATGGGATGTCATCCAGAGGGACCTGAACAAGCTGAAGAAGTTGGCCCAGAGGAACCTCATGAGGTTTCAACAAGGCCAAATGCAAGGTCCTGCACCTGAGTCAGGACAATCTCCATTATCAATACAAGCTTGGGGATGATGTGATAGAAAGCAGCCCATGGAAAAAGACTATCACAGTATCACAGTATCGCCAAGGTTGGAAGAGACCTCGAAGATCATCGAGTCCAACCTGTCACCACAGACCCCATGACTAGACCATGGCACCAAGTGCCACATCAAATCCCCTCTTGAACACCTATGGTGTACTGGACATGAGCCAAAATGTGAACTTGCAGCCCAGAAGGCAAATCACATCCTGGGCTGCATGGAAAGAAGCATGGCCTACAAGAAAGTTGGGAAAGACTACATACAAAGGCCTGTAGCACTAGGACATGGGGCAATGGTTTTAATCTAGAGAAGAGTAGATTTAGGTTCGACATTAGGAGCAAGTTCTTTACTAGCAGGGTGGTGAAACACTGGGACATGGTAGAGGCCCCTTCCTTGGAGACATTTAAGGTCAGTCTTCATGGGGCTCTGAGCAACCTGATCTAGATGGGCATGTTCCTGCTTCTTGCATGCAAGTTAGCCTAGAAGAGCTTTAAAGATCCATTCCAATCCAGTATGTTCCATGATTCTATCCTTATCAAAGGTGAAGTTATTCCTTTTTTTATTTTTTGCTGGTTTTCACTCAGTCAGATTACAAGGAAGGAATAAAAATGCCTATGGGCAGCATCTCCAAGGTTTGTCTTTCCACCTGACTGTGAATAGCTCTGCTAACCACTGGAAGGACTTAACTTCCCATGGAGCTGTGGACAGAGTGAAGGAGTGAGTAGAGTAGCTCCAAGACACATCTACAGATACTTACAAGCTGGGTCAGATATCCACTGTCAGTCTGCCTTTAAGGATTACATTCAGCAAAACGTCTGTGACAGCGCTTTGCCAAAAAGTACTCTCTGATGTATAGTAACAGCAACATGGTGAGGATGAGATAGTGCAGAGCCCCTTGCAGATGTTTTTCCTATTTGCAGGTCCTTCCACACAATCAGTTTACCCAGGCATTGTATGCTGCAGATTACCATGACCCTGCTCCCCTGGGGAAAAAGAAAAACAAAGCAAGCATCTTCTCCTGTTATTTTCTTTCTTATTCCGTACCGGATCCAGGCTCTCCCCCGTGCTAAAGGAAAGGTTAAAATAACAGGGGCACACAGTTCTTTTAGTCTTCATTAAACCATACAACAAGTTGTGTCAGCTGCAGGGCAGACATGGAAGATGCAAACACAAGATGGGACTGGTTTATGTTTATATATACTTACACATGCTTTCCTGAAAGGCATGGAAGTTTCTTTCATATACAAGCAAAGACAGTTTATAGGTTACAAATATTAACCCCCCAAAAAATGGGGTTTCTATATGGTGTTTTACACTTATCTAAAGCAGATACTGCTTTCCATAGCAACATATTCTGCAATGAAAAATCAAGTGAAAATAGCTCACTCCTTCCTGTTTTAAGCAATACTTACAATCTCTTGGCTGCTCTGTAAACAATTATTCGTGCACATGTGAAATGCAACAACAACAATAAATGTTAAAAAAAAACAATCAAGGAAGAGACATCCTTTTGATAAAACGGGGTAAGTTCAGCTCTCAACCACTAAGCTATCAATTTCTAGCATCTCTTCTCCAAAGTGATAAAAATCAGACTAATATTTAGACAAATATTTGATCTAAGGGTATGGACATAAAGAGGAGATGCAGATAACTTTGGTTTACTAGTCCAAAACCTTTTGTGGGTGGAAAAGGTGAAATACAAAGACACACAGCTTACTCTTGCTAACAGAAGTCAGAAGAAGTGCCTGAATTAGCCAGAGGTCTCATGATTTTCCATCCTTATGAGACTTTACAAGCTTTATTTTGCCTCCTTTTCAGATGTTTTGATGCAGTCTTTTGTGTTTATCCTTGAGGACAAAAGAGAAGAAGAAGCAGGTAAAGAAGATGGTAAGGTCTGGCTTTATTAATAGTCACTTCAAAAAGATGTCTCAGTAATAGCAGACATTTCAGACATAGGAGAAACAGGGTGAAATGGGAAATATTAACTTGGAAATTAGAGAGCTAGTGGATTATCATCCAGTGCAACAAAATTTTAGAAACACTGTAATATAGCAGCAATTATTCCGTACTGCACAAGTGTTATTTTTGCCTTCAGAAGTGCTCATCAGAGGGCTATTTTCCCCTTGGTCAGCTGAAGACACTCATGTTATTAGGAAAGAGTGTCAGGAAACAAATATAAATGTTACTGTGAAAGGAAACCTGTTTCAACTCCCATGATTGCAGTTTAACACAGCTGCACCCCAAGAGAACAATAATGAGATTTGTTTCTCTTTTAAGTCTCAATTTTATAAAGAATAAACCATCACTGTTAAAAAATGCTGTGAACGCAAGAACTGTCTGGGAGAATGTGAACACAACAGAGAGAGAAAAAGAGAGCACAAGAGCAGAGATGAACACGTATTTATGAAAGGGGAAATAAACATGTTTCCATATAACATTTAACTAATTTCTCTTGGGTAATTCAAGAAAACAAATTGTAAAACCTCCAATATTCTAAACAAACCCCACTGAGTATACAGTAAGGCCTATTTTACATGGTTGCTATAGGCATCTACTAGCTGTGTTGCCTGTGTGCAGAGCACAAGTGATGGGGCATCCAGGCAGAGTGCCCACCTGTGTTTGCTGGGCCTTTCACAGTCCCTTTGCAAAACCAGGTCTCAAGAGGTGATTGTCTCCCAATGTCCTGCCACAAATGCCTTATGTTTTATTTTTGAGTTTTGCTTTTGCCATGGGACAAGCAACTTGGAACCTCTCTTTGCTGATGTTGTGCTGGGTGTATGCATGTGGGGTGGGTAAGCTCAGCACCTCACCCCAGAGACACAGGCACATGCTCAGATAAGCAGCCAAGGGTGCAGAAGTGGGGTGCAAGTATGCTGGGAGGTGTTTCATCTCTTCCCTGTACCTGGGAAAGTTTCTATGGCTTCTGCCTTTTGTGTAAAGTCTTTCAGAATCTATGGTCTTTCTCTTACTGCAGGTATCTCTCAAACTCGGGCTTTCTTCCTGTTTGCAGCTGTTGCTGCTGCCAGGCTGGTTGAGAGGGGCTGCTGTTCCCTACCAGTGACCCATCACTCAGACCTCAGTTGCTCAGCAACATACTGCTTTTTCAGCCAACTCAGAAAGGTCTCCTATGACTAGGCAAGTGATGAGCTGACAGGAAATCACATTCAATGCAGTGACCATGTCAAGTCTGCAAGAAACATCCTATTCTCACTTTGCTGTTTTGCAGCTGAGACAAGCAAATCTGCTTCTCAGCTGAGAAAACAGAACAACCATTCATATGTTATGAAAAAAAAGTTCAGAAAACAGAAACAATAAAAAACAAAGCCCAGCCTTCAGAAACAACCACTGGGCAGACAGTACAGCCTACCAAGGGAGATTGATCCTCCCTACTACATGTATTTCAATAACAGATAACTAAATATTCTGTATTTAAGCTGCTCACACTAGTCTGCAAAGTTATTGTTTCACGTAGAGCAGGGGGAGAAATTATGTTGTTATATGAGAAATATACAAAAAGAGCTGCACAACTACCGACTCATATACTGCATTAGCAGTCAAAATTAATTCCAATTCCTTTTGTTTGGTAAACAGTTTTTTTCCAGAGAGTATGACATTTCTTCATCACCTGCCCTGAAGTACCAGTATCACCTTTTTTACCTGACAATGGTTTCTGCTCGTCAGTTCAGCAATATCATAGTATCATAGTATCAGTCAGGGTTGGAAGGGACCACAAGGATCATCTAGTTCCAAACCCCCTGCTATGGCCAGGGACACCCTGCTCTATATCAGGCTGGCCAGAGCCTCATCCAGCCTGGGCTTAAACAATTCCAGGGACGGGGCCTCAACCACCTCCCTGGACAACCCATTCCAGGGCTTCACCACTCTCATGGTGAAGAACTTCCTCCTCACATCCAGCCTGAATCTCCCTACCTCCAGCTTCAGTCCATTCCCCCTAGTCCTATCACTACCTGATAGCCTGAGAAGTCCCTCCCCAGCCTTCTTGGAGGCCCCCTTCAGATACTGGAAGGCCACAATGAGGTCACCTCGGAGCCTTCTCTTCTCCAGACTGAACAGCCCCAACTCCTTCAGTCTGTCCTCAGAGGAGAGGTGCTCCAGCCCTCTGATCATCCTCGTGGCCCTTCTCTGGACACCTTCCAGTACCTTCATATCCCTCTTGTAATAGGGGCTCCAGAACTGGATGCAGTACTCCAGGTGGGGTCTCACCAGGGCTGAGTAGAGGGGGAGAATCACCTCCCTTGACCTGCTGGCCACACTTCTCCTCATGCAGCCCTGGATCTGATTGGCTTTCTGGGCTGCAAGTGCACATTGAGAGCTCCTGTTGAGCTTCTCATCCACCAGCACCCCCAAGTCTCTCTCCTCAGGGTTGCTCTCCAGCCAGTCACTGCCCAGCCTGGATTTGTGCCTGGCATTGCCTGGACCCAGATGCAGGACCCTGCACTTGCAGTCCAGCAACATCCTGGATTTGCTGGTGCCTTGCTGTGCTGTCCCTCCAGCAGATGTCAGGGTGGTTGAAATCACCCATGAGGACCAGGGCTTGTGACCTGGAAGCCACTTCTATTTGCCTGCGGAGGGCCTCATCTGCTATCAGGATTCACAAGTTGGAAAAGTTATATATTTTGATTATAACAGAGTACTCAGTCAGGAAAATTAAGTTTTCTTTCCAAAGCTGCTGTGGACATAAATCCCTCCTGCAAATCCTTTGACCCTTCTGCTTTTCCATACTTCTGTCTATAAAAAAAGAATCAGCTACTTTCAAATTGCTCTGAGAAGCCGAGATGTACTTTTCTGCGTACAAAATCAAACTCCTGATTTTGAATGTGATGAGCTATCATTCACTGTTATTAAAGCCTACATATTATGATTTTAAATCCACAGATGTCTGCATGCTGAAGTTTAGATGTGAAATTATAAGCCAATTTTTGTATGAGGTATCTGAAAATAAAAGCGTATTTTAAAAGGAAGGTAGAGTATTTGCAACCACAGGGTAGCTATACTGTACCTCCTAACAGTTCCCTCATTTCTCCTATTCCTGTATGTACATCAAAAACAGAATTAAAGAAGAGGAGTAAAAAAAGTTACAAGTGTTCTGAAGGAAACTGATACACAACTAAAATCAAGAAAGCACCCCACCTTATTTCGAAAAATTCAGCTTATGGCTCTTCAGGATTAATGAGAAAAGGTCACAAACATTTCAGAACCAGTTTTACTTTCTCAAGCAGAGGAGTGATCAATCATGGATTTATTACAAGGATGTAATTTTATTTTTATAAGAATTTTGAAAAAATAATTATATGACATGCTTTGCATTATCGTCATTTCCATCTCTTCCTTTTAGATAAGCAGGCTATAGTTACAGAATCATGGAATCCTTTTGGCTGAAAAAAACCTTTGAGATCATTGAGGCCAAATACTGTCAAACTCTACCAAGCCTGGTGGTGAACCATGTCCCTTAGCACCACATGTACAGTCTTCCAAACACCTCCAAGGATGGGGATTCAACTGCCGCCTAGGGAAGCCTATTCCAGTGCTTAATAACCCTCTTTCAGTGAAGAAGGTTCTTCTAACATCAATCTTAACATGCCCTGGTGCAACTTGAGACCATTTCCTCTCATCCTGTCACTTGTTGCTAGGGAGAAGAGA
This sequence comes from Colaptes auratus, assembly GCA_015227895.2. Taxonomy (NCBI): domain Eukaryota; kingdom Metazoa; phylum Chordata; class Aves; order Piciformes; family Picidae; genus Colaptes; species Colaptes auratus. The sequence goes on from CM026897.1 coordinate 57,406,263, forward strand.
CCAACACTCACCTCACTGCAGCATCCTTTCAGGTAGTGGCAGAGAGCAATAAGATCTCCGCCATCATATTAGGTCTCCCTTCCGCTTCATGTCATTACTCACAGACATCCACCAATGTGTTGAAGTCAGTATTTCCAAAGGAGAAGAAAACACATCTCATAATTTAACTTTTTCATCTCTATTTGTCTGCCACCAATTTTCAGAGAATTAAAAAAATAGATAACCACAATGTTTTCTTTGTTTCTATTAAACAACCATCCTCAGATGTTTGGTCCTCTGATGTTTTAATATATGCAGTAGTAAGGGACCCTTCCCAAAAAGGTGGAAAGTGTTGCAGATCTTTGGGGAAATGTTTACTCTCCAAAGTCACCAGTAAAAATAGTATGAAAAAAAAAAAAGGACAACAACAGAATAAACTTGTCTCTGCCATAATTCAAAGGGACCACAATGAAATCAAATTAGGCATGGGTTTGGCTCCAGAACTTAGATCAGTCTATTCCTATGGATCCTGCAGCAAATGTAGTACTGAAATGCTCTTGTTTGGAGCAGATATTTTTCATTCCTTTGCAAATAGGGGCAACAATAAATTTTTCAGACCATCCACATTAACAACAATTACCTGTGCTAAGAATGCATCACTAACCCTATCTATACTAAATGCTCACATTTGTCAGTGAAAGGACCACCCAATTACACAGCAAAACTGGTGGGCTCTGCTATTTCCACAAGATGACCCTTCTTTTCCTGCATCCAGACTATCGTTCATACATTAGGCTGAAAGGAGTGGGGAGACAGAGAAATTTTCCACCATGTTTGCATTGCATGGAGCCAAGCAAAGTTCTCTTCAGTGCATCCCTCATGAAGCAGTTAGCAAGAAAATGCACCATCAGTTTCAAAGAGTGTTTTTTTCTGCAAGGGTATACCTGACCTTCCAGAAATGGCCCTTACTTAGCTACCAGACTCTCATAGCTTCGTGAGAAACTGCCCACCATTTATTCTGTGGAATCTGCAATATCAAAATGAAACTCATGATTTGAACAACAAAAAGGGTCAAAAGCTTCTTTAAAAACAAACTAATAAAAATTCAGACTGGAAAGACAGCAATTGGTGCAGAATTATCTCTTACTGACATCAGACATTTATTATTTTTCAGAACACTCAGAAAAGCACTTTTGTTCCCACATCCCCAGCCTTTCTGGTTTGGATATCTATATTGTTCTGTCAGAAAATCTTCAAAAGTAGAGGGAAGAAGAAGCAGAGAAGGTGATTTCTCACAATCTACTCATGCTGAAGTCAGAAACAAGTAACTCCCAATTTGCCATACTCCTCATTTCAACTGTCACCATAGTTTTAAATATTTGTGCTGACAGTCAGCTCTTGAAAAGACTGGTAACCACCATGTGCTGGTTTGAGCCTTAACTAGAGCTTAAGAGCTCAGATGATAACAAATTAAGAATTCCTCCCCCACCCCCCCTTCCTTTCCCTGGTAAAGAAAGGGAAAGGAAAAAAAATGGGAGAAAAGAGGGGGGAAAAAGGGGTAGGGGAAAGGGAAGGAGGTGAATCTACAAAAGAAATAGTCTGGAGTCAGTTTGGAAGTAGGAGAAGTAAATTTTTTAATAAGAGATACACACACACATCTCTCAATAATGGGGAGGGTTTACAAGGCTAAAGGATAAGGATAAATAGGAAAAATATACAAAATCAAGCCTGGATGGCCTTGCCAAGCCTGGATGTAAGTGGATTCAGTTCTTTAGAAAGAAAGCATGGGTGCAGCTTGGCGAGAGAGACAGGCCTGACCACGTGGCCAATGCAGGAAACCAGTAGCAGCTGATATTCTTTCAAGCAGGCAAAGCGGGAGAAGAGGACACCACCACCAAATGTCTTCCTTTTTGTAGGCTTGCTGGACAGGAAGGGGAAGTGGAATAGACCACCTTTGACTCCTTTCCTGGGAAGAGGAAACCAAGTCCTTTTCTGCCCACCTCGATCAAGTTTCTTTTGTCCTCTCAGGGGGCAGGGCTCTTTCAGCCCTCCACCCAGGATGGGTGTAACCCAGCACACATCAAATGGGCAGGATTATTCCAGTCCTCTGCAGACAGAGGGAAAAACAGACTGCTTACCATGTAAGCCATTATCCTCCTGGGGGAATTACTCTAAGAATCACCATCTAGAAACTTTTTGTTAATAGAAAAGACACTTGATATCACACTATTTGTATTTATGCTATATTAAGCATGTATAATTAGTTGCTAGTTATTAATAAGATTTCATTAATGAGCTAACACACTTTTTATTAATAAGCACCCTTTATCCAGAATACAGAGAATCAAAGAAATCAGGACAAAGATTTGCCATGGTGTAAACAGGGAAGTGGAGGCATGTGGAGGACAGGTATCCTGCTGGCAGAAAGGCCAAATGCTTTGTGGGGAGAAGGCATGGGGAAAAAAGGAACAAGAGGAGGGAAATCATGATCATTGCTAAACAAAAACTCCCACAGGGGAAAACCAGAGATGTTCTCTAATATACCCCCATGAGAATTCCAGTCTGTGTATTAAATTGGCTCACTGAGGGGGTGAGCATGGTACAGGAAACACAGCTCCTAAATTGCAGGCTTTCTGGTGATCTCACAACACAAACACCATGGTCAGAAGAGTTACATTTTTATTTCATTTAGGGGGAATCACTTATGAACTACTGCCAGCCACTCAAAGCTGTACTGCTCCACACATTACAAATGACTCAGAGTCATGAGAGCTTAAACAAACATACAAGTAACAGTTGAGGAGATACATCAAAGGCACAATGGAATAATGAAAGCCATGTTTGTTATTGTTTTTCATGCAAATAATCAGATGCTGAGTACATCAGCCTCAAAAAGGGACAGAATCCTTTGTTCTCCAGGACTTAGATTAACTTTTGTATGGTTTGTTAATTATGCTTCTTTTAGATTTTCTTTGCTTTTTTTTGTCATTTGTTATAACCAAAAAGCAAAGAAGGTGTCTTGAATTTGCAAGATATTTTCCTCTGAAGGCAAAGGAGCTAGTGGCACTTTACAGTAGATGCTTCCATTGTCTTTTCTGTCTAGGGCCTTTCTCTGTAACTCAGCACTGCTTTCCTTCACAATGATTTTACTTCACTACTTGAGTGGCTTTGAGATTGCAACATCTGAAGAAACCTCTCCTTCAAAAGTCATTTTTACAAGAAATGTGGGAATATGCCTTCTGCATACCTGTTTGGAAACTCTCCTTTTGAATTTGGGGTACAGTCTACTCAGGCTGGCTTCTTGAACCATCAAGTCTTTGCATAGCTTCCCTGCATTCCTTCTTCCAACATGAACACAGGCATTTTTACTTCAATACCACTAGCCGGAAAACAAAAATCAAGTGTGTGCAATAGTTAATGTCATATTTCTCAGAGAAAATCTGTTTGACAATTAGCATTCACACAAAAGGGAAAGTTTCCAGGTGTGTAGCAGGGTAGAAATAAAGCTTCAAGTATTAGGTTGCAAAAAAACACTTTTTTTTTTTTTTTTTCCAAAAAGCCCAAAGATACACTAGCTGGTTCAGGGTATTTCACGGAATCACAGAATTGCCAGGGTTGCAAGAGACCCAAGGACCTAAGGATCATAGTTCCAACCCTGCTACCATGGGCAGGGACACCTCACACTAGATTAGAGCCACATCCAGCCTGGCCTTAGAAATGTGCAGGGATGAGACTTCTACCACCTCCCCGGGAAACCTATTCCAGTGTCTCACCACCCTCATGGTGAAAAACTTTTTTCTAACATCTAATCTAAATCTACCCTCCTCTAGCTTGGATCCATTCCCCCTAGACCTATCACTACCTGACACCATAAGAAGTCCCTCCCCAGCTTTCTTGTAGGCCCCCTTCAGATACTGGAAGGCCACAATAATGTCTCCTCGGAGCCTTCTCTTCTCCAGACTGAACAACCCCAACTCTATCAGTCTGTCCTCATAGGAGAGGTGCTCCAGCCCCCTGATCATCTTCATGGCCATTCTCTGGACACATTCCAGCACATCCATGTTTCTTGTAATAGGGGTTCCAGAACTGGACACAGTCCAATTATCCCCCATAAGTCACTACAGTGGTGAATAGATAAGTATCCCAGGTTCAGCTAGAATAGTGTTCATTTTCTGGAAGGAAGACAGGAGGGACTACACCCAGGATACCCAAGAGGGTGTTTCATGCCATATTGACTTCTTGCCTGCTATATACGGGGAGGGCAGGCACTGGCAGAGACAGTTATGGGGGGCTGGATGAGAGCATCATGCTCTATATCACTCATTTTATGTATTACATCATTAGCATCACAGTTATTACTGTTATTTTTAATTTTTTCATTATTATTACTCTATTAAACTTCTCTTATCTCAGCCCCAGAGTTTTGCATTTTGCTCTTGATTTTTCTTCCCATCCCACTGGGCCAAGGAGTGGGTGCAAGTGCAATTGTGTGAGCAGCTGCATGGGGCTCAGCTGTTGGCTAGGCCTAGAGCACAACAATAATAATGTAGAATTTGCTTTGATGTATAATTTTCAGTGGAAAAAATTTTATTGCTAGCATTTCCATTCATAGTTTGAACAATATAAATAATGTTTTCATGACAGAAAAAAAAAAGAGTCAAGCATCTGGGAATGAAAAGTAATTTTCTTCTGCATTTTGGGGAGCAAAGCAGCCTCAGAATCTACTGCAAACTCATCACTCACTTCTAGGTTGATAAAGGGTAGAAAATTGTAGCACAAATAAGTTCACCAGAGATATTACTGTTAAGTAGGCCAAGAAGATTATTGCCTATTTTGTGAAAGCTAGCTCATCACATATCCTATTGAAAACTGCATTAGAGCTTCAACTTCTAAACCAAAATAGTTTTCCCTAGCAACAAGACCCTTATGAGGCGTTTCTCCTGAACAGCTTATTTAGATTCAAATCCCAAGTTCCCCCTTTAAGGCATATGAATCCAGGCTGCAACTTCTCTTGCATACACCTAGCCCATAAACAACAGGAATCATACACAGGTTTCTATGGCTGATACAAGGATCCCTTCATCCTTCTGGGATGAGAAGAGGACATCCACACAGTGCACAAGATGAATAATAATATCATCAGGAATCAGGAACACACAAATTCCAGCAGAGATCGAGATGAGAACTACCTACCTCATTTAATTCTCAGTCATATTGTGGAGGATTCCTTTGTGGTCACTCTGAGGTACGCAGACGTCTGTATCTTATAATTTCTTTTCTGAGATCCCCAGGAAAGTGGTGTGGTACTATATGAGGGACTGCGCTATTGCTGAACCTCCAAGGACCACAACACAGAATCAAATGTATTGAACCACTTTTGTTATAAACCTTTACTATCAGTTACATGAAACTTTCTACAGCTTTTACCTTTCAGTCAGAAATTTTCCAGGCTTCTCCTGAGGTAGTGAAGAAAACAAAATCCCCCCACATACCTGGGAACAAAAGGGAAGTAGAAAACCATGCACTTTCCTCAATCACATGCAACAGTCATGGATTCACTTTACACAACATCTGAGGAGGCTTTAAAAAAAAATTAAGCTATAAGGGCAAATGTAAACATTTGTCAGAGAGGAAGCTAAATAAGTGTTATCATGTATTTGAACATTGAGTGAACACTGATTCATGGAAACCATTAGTTTTATGAAAAAAAAAAAAGAAACAATCAGACTTCCTCTGGAGTATCAGATTTCAGGCATGAAATACATTCCTCTGACATGTTCCAGGGGAGCAAGGAAGAGAAGTTCACAGCTCCTTCAGCTCACCAGCTGAGGCACTGCACCTGCAGCGCAATCCTCACTGTCCCAGGGGAGAGCCACCCCAGGCAAGTTCCTGGTGAACTTTTGACCTTGCTCAGGACCCCCTTTGCTTTCTGTCCCTACAGACAGTGCCGTTATGCCAGCTGCATGTCCATGGGAAATGTCACTGGGAAAAGCTCCTGAGGAAATGGGGAACCGATAAACTAGTTTTTTACAGGAGTATCCTCATGCAACAGGTGAATCTCAGCCTGTGTGCAGCTCTCCTGGATGAAGGTGCCAGGGCATTGCACCTTGTCTGGTGGATTTTGTTAACTGCAGCCCTTCTTGCTGGTACTTGTCTTGCGACTACCAATTTTCTTCCCAGGAAAGAATTACAAAGATGCCAAGGGGTATTATCAAAACAAGGAACTACATAAAAAAGGGGTTTAGTCCATTAATAATTCTCCGCACTACATAGAAAGCTTCTTTTGGTATGCCTGAGCTGAGGGAAAGGCAGCACAACTCACATAACAATGGGATACTTTTGATGTGTATCAAAGGATGTCATCATTCTGCCCTACATATATGCATAGACATTGCTCTCATAGGGAAAGAGTAGGGGGTTTATTTCACTGACAAACAAAACTTTTCTTGGCCTACAGATCAACTCGGTATGAAACTGGAGAAGGCTGAGTGTGACAACACAAATTTACAAGCAATTATTTAAAATAATTAGTAAAATAATATCTGGAACAAATTTTCTCTCCAAACCTCACCTGAATGAAACTTCTTCCTTCAGCTAAGAAATACTTATATGGCATCCCACAAATTGCCACTTACCTGCAAACCATGTTGTTCACAGATAATCAGAACCTAACAGTGTCTTTTTCCACATTAGAAGCTACCAATCACTTAAAACAGTAACATTTTACAGAAATAATCAGTTTTCATAAAGAAAGGAAGGATAAAGAATATCCATTAACGTTCTTTAGGAAAACTGCAGAATGGAGTAAATTGGTTTTTCATGTTCAGAAAACATTTTTTTATTACCCTTACTTTTAAAAAAAATAAATTAATTTTGCAGAGTGTTGACACCTTGTTTTAACTACCAGAGAGGAATTTTTTTACGTCATGAGAGCTCTTTTCCAAACTTTCTGTTAATTTGTCACCAAATAAAAAGTCTGTATTAATCATGACACAGTCTATTTTCAGTTCTGTTTCTCTTTCATGAAGATCTGAATTTCAATCTATGGCTGGGAAACACAAAGATAACATAACATAAATATTCTACAAACACTGTTGTTGTGGTTTGGGCTGGGTGCCCTCTGCTACATGGTATGCTCCCTGTGTCCAGAAGTCCAGCCCAGTGGGTGGTCACAGGAAACCAGGTATCTCCTACCATAATCCCCTGCACCGCTATAAAATCCAGTGCGGGGTCTGGCACTTCCTCTTTCTTCCCCTTGCCAGCACCTGATAACTGGGGGAGACATCTCCCAGCCTTGGGCCTGGCTAGGATGGGCAGTCTCAGGTCTGGCCAGCTGAGACTAGCCTAGCAGTGGGGGGTGAAGAAGGATCCCTGGCGGTCTTGGGTGCACTCTCAGGTGGGGATGGGATGTTTCTGGGTCTGCTTTGGGATTTCTTTTGTCACTGTTTCTGGTTCTCTGTACACACTCACTGCTTTCCATTTAAACTTTCCATCACTTTTGCAATCCACTTGTCAGAGTTGTTATTTCTGCCCATGGTGGGGAATGGGTCTGCCTCAACCCACAACAACTGTGTTCATGTCATAGTGGGTTTACTCCTGTGATTTTGATTTTTTTTCTCTTTTATTAACAAAGTCCTGCAAAGATGTTATTTGTAGCTGTATCTCGTGCTATCAAATTATCATGTCAGTTTGTGCCTGTGAGTCATCCCAGCAAGTCAAAACGATGCTGCTTCTGTGAATGTTCTTGAAATATAGGGCGAGAGGGGCCTACAGGAAGTTTGATGTACATAAAAGCCTCAGAGTTGAAGAAATGTACTCGTAGGCACATATTAAAGTACTCAGCAACACTTAAACACACCATACTTGCACAGAAGGATGATTTTAATTTTTATGATTTGGCAAAATCAGACAGAGCAAGGTTAGTAATCACCACTAATGATATTTGTTTTGGAGGGTGTTCTTAGTACAGCATCACAGTCAGAGCAGAAGATCCATGCTCTGCAGCTTACGTGTGCCAAGTAGTGCTTTCCATCCCTTGGGTTATCAAAAAAACAAACAGCATGAGAAAGTAACCTGTAACAGATAAAGTCTGATCTCAGGTGGACCAGCACATGCCACAGACAGATCAAGACAGTGCTTTTAGAAACATTTAAAAGCCACAACCTCCTAAATTTGCCTTTGTGAACACAAGGAGTAGACGTAGTGCCTGCTGATCTCCACAGGGGTACTTTATCATCACATACTTGCAAGAAATATACAACTCTGGCATTTTGTTTCCCCAAGTATCTCAGATAATGTTTGGCTTCTATTTACCACAAAATTATCAAAATCATTCTACAAGAATTTTTACTCACACTAGACTACTTCTATTACCACACACATTTTAACTGTCCCTAAAATCTCAGTCTTGCAGGTTTTGTATTTCGTTTACATAGCTAAGAAGAGTAAATAACTGGGTTTGGTTAATGAGCTCACAGAGAAGCATCAAAAAGGGGCAGCGATTTATCAAAATGTCAGATAATAATGAAGACTGCAATTCCATTGTCAGTTTTAGACTGATTAGATAACATACTTCACCCAACTGCACGCCTGTATGTAAAGCATGCAAATGGTCAAGTGGAACAGCCAGCCTCTGCTTCAAAACATGCTTGTGAGTCTCTCCTTCCTGGCATAAGACATGGTTTGCTCCGGAATCTCCTGTCCCAAGGGTGATATTAAAATATCTGCTAAATGAAGGACAGAGCCTTCCCACCCACTCACATTATCCATCACAGATAATTACAAGGTTGTCTGTAACCAAACAAGGTTTTTTCTCTTTTTCATTGCTTTTCTAAATGTTTACAATCTGCAATGTCACAACCAGCATCTGTGACTTTCCTGTATTTACTATTAAATCAGGACAGCAATCCTGTATCAGTCAGTCAGGAGAAGAGACATTATAAAAGAGAATATTAAATACATAAAGCAGGAGTGACAAGAAAGAAAAGACAGGGAAGTTTATTAAGATATACATGTCCTCAGTATTTGAAGTATATATGCATTGTATATGGAGCTGTGTAAAATAGACCTACAAAAGCTGTGGCAACCTTGATAATACTTTTCAAAATACAAACACTTTCAAGAAGTCCTGGAAAATATTTTCTTGGTCTAGAGCATACTGAAGCAATTCTCATTTTGCAGTACATTGCAAATAACTGATGCCATTTCCTTGTTGTATGCGGGTGTTTTATGAATTATGGCTCAGCTGGTATAATGTCTGTTAACTGATAGTAAAATAAATTCTGTTCTTATGAGGAAGCTTAATGTAACATGGTAGGGTTACAATATATTGCTTGGGCCCAGGGCACATTCCATTATGCAATATAATCTTCCTCAAACCC